>LTAE01012170.1:4121-14203 GCA_001647135.1 Pontederia paniculata | reverse complement strand
AAGGTTCGACCGACTTTGATGAGTTCTTCAACCGACCTTCGTGGGTTCGACCGACCTTTATATTAGGTTCAACTGACCTTCACTATTTTAGTCATAACTCTATGCACAATTATTCGATTGATGCGATTCTTGTTTGTTTGGAAAGCTAATAAAAATATCTACAACTTTTGTATTCATGATTCGATCCAGATCTATCAGTAACAACTTCAAAAATCTTATTGAAGTTTGATTAGCAGGTTGAGAGTTGATCCATCCAACTTCGAAACTTCTTAAATTATGATGCATTGAATCATTAAAAGTTTCAAGTCTTCATTCCACCTATCCTTAGTCACTCAAACAACTTATTAGTAAACACAATTCAATCTAAAACATAAAGTTGGATGACCAAGTAATAATATGAAGTTTATCGCATAGAGCTATCTTTTTCAAATTTATCCATTTTGAATAATTCTAATTATTCGAGGTTTGTATCATCAAAATATAATGGTTTAAGGCATAAAGCCTATGTTCCAACAATAATGAGTAAAATTAACCTTGCTACACCATATGATTACTTGGTAACCCTCAAAATATAAAGTATATAATTATTTGAGGTTTGAGATAATGCAAAATGTGAAAAAGTTTTGCACTTTTACTCAAAGAAAAATACATTGTGTTTCTCTCTCTCTTTTTTTTGGAACCTTGTTAAACCATATTTCATTTTTTTTCTGACTAAATTTTCTCTATTAATCAAACACAAGGAATACGATTTAAGTTTGCAAATAAAAAATGAGGTCGCGTTGACTCTTAGATTTCTTTAATCAAGATTTATTTTTATCGTCTTTGCTCAAATATAAATTTTATTTGTTTAAACACAAAGAATGAGGGCTAATTTTGCAAAACAAAAATGAATTCATATAATTCTTGGAGCCATTCGATTATGATTTATTTCTTGTGCCCTAGCTCAAATATAAAATTAACCAGTTGTTAATATTTTTAATATTTGATGGATATTTGATTAGTCATTTAATCGAAGAAATTGGAGCTTATCGCTATTGTCACATGTCTCCTTTAATTAATCATTTTTTTTCAAGATGGAAAATAATGTGACACTATCAAAATCCAGAAAAAAAACCTGCATTTCTTTCAAGTAATTTATCTTCAAGAAAAAAAAGCAAAATAAGAAAAATCATACTGTTGCGGATATGAGACGAGAGAGACAAGTTCGCACACAGAAAAAGACAGATTTACGAGGTTCACCATTAACTGAGCTACATCCTCAGGCGGTGGCTGAATAGTTTCTTTGATGAAAAATAATAGATAATTATAAGATACAAAATAGTCTAAATTTTAGAGAGTTTATATATGGACTCTCAATACAAAATATGAAATATAAGTTATAAGGTTGTCCAAGTTTCAGCGAGATCTCGTATGAGACGAGCGGCTTCGTCGCCCCAATTATTCGAGCGACTGTGATGCATTAAGAGCATGTAGAGTTGATCACTGAATTAAAATTTAAGGCATTATCAACACATACAATGACTCGAATTTATATATTTTCCATGTCCAATTTGTGAAAGATTGATGATTGCCTAATAATTCATAGCCTTGTTGAATCTAGAAATATGATAATGATTATTAGTGCGGAATATCCAAAGTATATTTTTGAAAAACTATTATTGTTATAAATATGTTTTGTAGAATTATTTTTGTAAAGAAGTAAATAGTGGAACCTTAATGACAAAGGAATCATAACACCATAATTATTTGTCAAGTCCTCAATACGTGCAACAACAAGATACTTCAATGACCAATGGATCAAAGATATTGCTGTACAGTTTTCCAAATATGTTTTATTCTTAAAATGTTGTTCAATCTTATGTGACATGTTTAATTTTAACTGCAATAACTTGGATTGGTCGGACATGGCGTTGCTGAATGATCGAAGCCATCGGCTGACTTGGGTTATATGCTCGTTATATTCGCACATTGTTTTATTTCTCTATATATTTGCTGTGTCATTGCCACAAATAAACTATTTTGCATCCAATAAGGCCTGGGAGATAGAGTTGACTGGAGTAAACTAGGAATTATTATATCTGAAACGTGGATGATGACTTCATTGCTGCTGCTTCAGATCTGGAGACAGCAATCAGATGCTATTTCTTAATGTTTCAGACTGATCCAAGACTTTCCATTTTTGGTGAACAGCACAAAGCATATACCTCTCCTATTATCAGAATAAGCTGTCTGCCATAACACCAAGGGCAGTGACATATCAAGTTTGCAATGAGCTAAAACATGTTGTAGCACTACTGATGGAATCCCCTTAAAACTATTCAAAGTTCAGTGTTGAATCTGAATAAGCTCTGATGAATTCTTATAATTCACAAATCGCGCAGCGCTGAACGCTATGCTTTGCTGGTGAAGGATATTCTCATTTTTGTTTTGATCACTAGGTTTAAGGGATAGAGAGTAGAAGATAGAACAATTCCAGATTGTATATTGATGCTAAAATTTTAAGCTTTTAGTGATACATATATATATATTATATATATATATATATATATATATATATGGAGAAAGGAATGTGTAGTACAAATGAACAGTGTTTACATTTTTTTTATACATAGTGTCATTATTTTCTGTTGCGCTACACTCAATACACTTTTTCTCTCTCTCTATATATATTTTTTTAATGTCTTGCCTAATTGGATGTGTGTTGGTTAATATTAATGCGAGCGTGATGCTTTAAGTTCAAATGCCTGTGATACACATGAAGTCTGATAATACTTCTATAAGCATAAGGGGTGTACCTGTATCAGAAGCAGCATACTGTAGAACTATTGATGGAATCCCCCTTAAAACTATTCAGAGTTCAGTGTCTGAACTCTGAATATACTCTGATGAATTTTTATAATTCACAAAGTGTGCTAAGATGAACACTATACATGTGTAGAGCCCATTATATCGGATCAATGTCACAAGTTCAAACGTTTGTGAAACATAAGGGGTGTGCTTGATTAGAAGCAGCAGTAAGTTGAAAAGAAAGACCATTGCAGAGAAGAATCACTTAACCGCTACATGGATTCAAGCAGCTTGGACATGTTTCAGGAGTTTAGAACATGAAAAATGATTGAACAATTGATAGTTGCAGGGTTTCGTCTTATTCTGATGCCAAGAATCACTCATAGTTGCCAAAATACATTTTAGACGAAGCTTAGTCACAAGTTCAAACGAGTTCTTGTTTTGAGCTTATAGTAGTCAGATTACATTACGGGAGAGGCTAATGGCCAAGAAGTCATCCTGAAACCTCATGCCGAAAAGCTAGGCCAGTAATATATACTCCCTGTAGTGGTCGTCCACTGGTAGGCCATCTTGTAACAATGGATACTAAAGTCTATTCCATGCATGGAGGCCGCAAAGTAGAAGAGCAATTCGGTGTCAATCCTTCCACTCAAAACTCTTGCTGTTTTGCTGAGAAGCATGCTTCAGCTTCAAGCGTCCCCCTGGAAATCTTTGTCAACGTCCGGGTTCGAGCTGTGGAGTCTTCCTCAACGTCAGGCACGCTGCGGGTGCAGTGTCTGGAATCATTCACATTTCTGAAGACTGACAAAGCCACAGCAAGAAGTCAGCGGACAATACCGAAGGTCTTGGCCTTACATTACGACATGTGTGGCCATCGTGGCCTGATCAGCATGTGATCCAAAGTTAGCATCTTTTTTGGGTATAATTCAAAGTTGGCATGTTTCCCTGTATTGAATTGTTTCTGTTTCTCCGACACACACATTCTCTTGTTTTATCTCTAAAGCAGCTCGCTTCTTGGCTAAACCATCCAGCTCGATGTATCTTTCAGCATCAAACTGCTGTAAACTTTGGCGAATTCTTTGTTGTTCTCAGTAAATTACTCTGAATTTTGAGTGTTAATGCACCATAACTTTGTTCAAGACATCAAAACCAGCAACAAGAGACTTATGGAAGGATCACTGGAACAGTGGAACACTTCCTCAGAACTGAGAAGAAAAAAGAACAATCAAAAGAGCAGAAGGAAAATATACAGAGGAGATGATCTTTCACAAGTGTGGTTAATTTTGGATATAGAAGCTCTGAAAAAGATTAATTATTAGAAGATAATGTCATCATTCTCGGCCGCTTCACAAGATGTGGAGTTCTCTTTCTCAAAGTCCCAACTGTTAGCACTTTCCGTGCAGTATCACAGCCATTGATTCAGTAGTATATTTACACACAGGATCTCCAAATCCTTCCCTCCAGAGAGATGACTATGATGGAAACATCATCATGATATTTCCGCCGAACTCCTTGCGGTATCTCAAGCAATTGATGGAAATCCATGCCTGAAACATGTTTGTGATTACATTCATTGGATACTATCTGAACAAGAAGCCACTAGTCTGAACTTTGCGTTCCAAAGCTTACCAGCTTCTCTTGCTGCGCGATTGAGGACTTCTTCGACAAGATACTGTGCAGGATCTCCCTCAGGGTTCATTGAGATGAACATTTCAACTTCGGTGACCACCTCTTCATTGGTGAAGTACTGGTAGAGCCCGTCCGATGAAAGGATCAAGTACTTATCTTTCGGAACCAGTCTGTGGTGACAGAGGAATGGACTGCATGAGATATATGGTAATGCTCCCTTGTAATCGATCCTGAACACTGGCAAAAGCGCATTGTTCAGCTTTGGCTGCAGCAAACAAAGAGGATGTAAGGAAAAAAAAGAATACATGCTGAAATCTGAGTTCTAACAGAAACTTGATGATATAGAACCTTATTCAAAATGTTGTATCTGAATTTGTTAATTAGCAAAACTAAAAAGACTTTCTTTCGTGCAATGTATGTTTTTGCAGCATCGTTCTCTAACATCGGAGTTATGAACCATCATCTTCTTCTGTTCAGTCTATTCACTAATGAGACAGCTTTCTTTTACAGTAATACATGTATTGCACACATTAAATCATGAATGGTGTGTGTTACTTAATGCATTGTCCCAATTTCCATATGTTTGTTGCTACATAAGTCTAACTATTATTTTATCCATGATCGGTCCCTACAAAATTACGACATAGTTCAGCAAAAAAAGAGTCCCCAATAGCCATCAATGTGGAGCCAAATTGAGAGTCTAATTGATGCAAAATTGCAAATTGCTCTAACTGGTGGAGACATAAACCTGCAAACTAATTGCTGTTATTTTAAATGGCACTACGTCATGAGTTATTACTTCTGCACATCATATTAGTACCGAATCCAATTCGCGAATCTTATAGTATAATCGGTGTTCCTATATATTAGCAATTTTTCTTCCTAAAAGAGAAGTAAAATGGCAAGAGCTGAGTGAAGTCTGTTCATGTGGCCAAATAACATAGAAGTGCACCATTACTGAGCAATTGACTTCTACTGTGTACCTGTTTCAGATAACCGGCACCAAAAGCTCTGGTGACCTTTAATGAACCCTTCACTCGATTGTTTGCGATTGCAGAAGGATCGTCAGGGTGTTCGTTCCTAATTCTTCGCACTTCCTGTGTTACAAAAGTCATTGCAAATAGTTGTCAGACAAGAAATTTCTATAATCAACTTCGGCTCTCTTCTCTGTCAATCGAATTCTGCTCACCTCGTCCACGCAGGTGCTGTGGTCCATGGTCAGCTGCACCGCGAGCAGGTCGCCATCCTCGTAGGCCTCGAGGTACCGCAGGGTCTCGTCCCTGATCACGTCCAGGTCCTGCGTCGCCTTTCCGACGAGGTTCCAGAGGTCGGACTCCGCTCTCCTCGCCAAGACCGCGCGGCTGTCGCCGACGTTCATGAGGAACACGTCCTCCCCCCTCATCAGCACGACCAGGACGCAGGAGCCCATCAGGGCAAGCTCCGGGTTCACAGGAACCATCTTGTCCGTGAGCTCCAAGAAGGCCTCCTCTGTTTTCCTCAGCGCCCGGGACAGAGCCTTGAGCACCTCCCGGTGGTCCACCGCGCCGCCCATGGCCGCCCGTCTGAGCTGCTCCCTCAGTCGACTGTCCATTTCCGTTCTCTCTGTGTCCATTTCCAGTTTGCTCTTCCTTCTCTTGCGAGCGGCCCGAGAAGAACTGTGCCCCTGTCTTCCCTCCTCGCAGCAGTCGTCGTCTAACTCCTGAGAGGAGTCGTCGGAGTGCTCGGGGTCGTTGGGGCTGTCGTCCCATAGAAGCCCCTTGAGCTCTCGATGAACGGACTGGTAGAGATTGGAGAGGAGGTAGTCGGTAGCGTCTGGGCCGTTGAAGCCGTCGTAGATGCCGACGAAGACCCACCCGTGCTCCTCTGACACGACGACGTGAACTCGATCCTCTCCGGCTTTGCCCTGCGCCCAGTGGAGATTGCCGTCCTGGGCGTCTAACGAATCGGATTCCTCGCCGCTGCGGTCCATTTTTATCTGGTCATCGCCGTTTGCGGCCGAACGGTGGCTGGGATCATTGGTCGAGTCATGGTTCCCAGTAAAGTTGTGGCCTTTGGAACCATTTGGTTTGCCAGACACCTTATTAGAGGAAGCAATGGACCGGAGCTTGGTGGCAGTGCGGGAGATGACCTTGGTGAGGTCGCGGAGGAAACCGGGGCCGTTGCGCCGGGAACGCTCGGCGCGGCGGAGCGCTCGACGCTTGGAGACAGAGGACGAAGACGACGAGGACGGGTCGTCTAGGCGGCCGGACGAGAAGAGGAGTCCACCGACGCTGCGCTGGTGGTCGAGAGGACCGGAGTGGAAGCCGCGGTCGAGGTGCCCAGACGCGAACCCGCCCCGATCAGACAGCGGGCCGGAGTTGCAAGGGCGATCGGAGAGTGGACCGGAGAACGATCCGGAGTACCGCGGGGGCATCTGGAGGGCGATGGAGGCGAAAGAGGAGGAACTCTCAAAGGACGCGGCGGAGGAGCAGGCCAGATCGTTGCGCAGGAGCAAAGGCGCGGTGGAGAGCGGCGTGGCCGCGTTGGCGCTGACGGCCGCGCCGGAGATGGATCGGAACGTGGTCGCGGCTACGGGCGCGGCGGCCTCGTCCGAGTGGTGGACGCGGGAGGAGGAGGAAGCGGAGGAGAAAGAGCGCGCCAGGCCCGGCGGCCCGTCGGGGCGCACGTACACGAAAGAGTGCCCGAGGCTCTCTTCGTTGGGTTCCGCCCCCCTCAAGGCACCGTTGCCGGCCGCGGCGCCCACCGGTCGACCGTCGCCGGAGAAGCAGGGTCCGAGGGTCCCCAAGCCATTGCCCATGAAGGCGAGAACAGAGAGAGAAAGAGAGAGAGAGAGGAGAGAGAAGGATATGGAGATGAGTTAGCAGCAGATGTGCATGGGGATCAGAGGACAAGCAGATGGATGGGTTGGGAATTGGAAGTCGAGCTCTGAAAGAGAAGGATTAGAGAGAAGAGAAGAGTAGGCGGAAGAGTTGACTTTTGGAGATTGCTTTGTTTTCGCGTTGACCAAACTGAAGAGAGATTGGTTGAATTAACAAGAGAAGGAAGGAGTGGAGGGGTTTAATTTGTTTTTTAAGTAATTATGATTACATTAGTGTTATTAACTTATTATAAGGTCTCCAGAAGCCGTAGTGGGAGTAATTAATTCGACTAATGATGGGATTAATGTGATCTAACTTAGAGGGAGAAGGTGCAACTATTTGCTATTATTAATAGGACTAAATAAATGTTAATATCGAGTTAAATGAGGGGCATAAGCAATAAGGTGGAAGTCAACTATAAGGCGAGGGCTGTCAGGAGGAGGGAGGGAAATATTTTGAAAGCGTTGACCGACACGTGGCCAGTGCAGAAAGGCCGCTCTGCTTGTAGTTTCCACCCTGAGGATCCCCTGTAAACGCCATACACAACACACAAATATTAGCCCATGACACATGAATATTTTTTTAGGGAGGATCACTAATTCAGTTTGATGTTTTTTTTTATTTTTTGAACACTTCTATCCTTAATTATTTTCACCACTTTAAATACACTGAGAAATTCAAATTACTAAATCTTTTAGATTTAATAAACATGTTAAGTATTGTTTTTCATGTGAAATATGAGCCAAATTATTTTTTAATTTTTTTTATAATTAGGATATTATTGGTGATGCTTAAGATATAATATTAAATTATCAGAAATAAATATATTCATCATCAAAGTTAATGATGTTGTGGATTATCAAATTTATAGTTGACAAATATAATATAATTTTATTTTTTTATATTTATATCAATAAAAAGGAATGAACACATACAATTGATATAGATCAAAATGTTCGAAAAGAAAAGAAAATAATTGATAATTTTTTATTGGGAGTGTTTATTCTTCATAATTAAAAGTGCAACTTAAAATAATACAATAAAATAAATAGGGGTTAGAGCGAGACGAATGTCTCGAATTTGAATCCTCCTTAATATATAATATTTTAGTTAGGTATGCAACTCATAGCTATATAGATTAGTCGAAATGAAATCGAAAATTATGGTGGCAACTAAAAAAAGATTGTTTCAATAAAATAAAACAATGATTCAATTTAAATTTAAATATTTTAACTCAACCTTGGCCGATGGTTACTTATTGATTGGTTTGCATGCTGCTGGTTGTGCAGCCGTAGCCCAAGGATTACTTTCTCAAAGGTGGCATTTTTAAGAAGCCTGCCTGCATGAACAGCCACGTAACCGGCGGGCATATTGCCGCCAGCTTACTCGCCGGCTTTTTATGATCGCCATGTCCGCGTGCATGTAGCTGATCATCTCCTTCACTCAATTTTTTTTTGTCAACGGATGCAGTTCGCCAAAGAGATGGATTTCGATCTGC
The DNA here is from genome assembly GCA_001647135.1 of Pontederia paniculata. Taxonomy (NCBI): domain Eukaryota; kingdom Viridiplantae; phylum Streptophyta; class Magnoliopsida; order Commelinales; family Pontederiaceae; genus Pontederia; species Pontederia paniculata. The sequence goes on along the minus strand of LTAE01012170.1, from coordinate 5,431 downwards.
GTATCCCCCGCGCGGTCAAGTGCTAATATTATTTTGCTGTTTGACATGGCTTCAGATCGCCAACTTGCAGTTGTTTACGGATGCGCAAAGTCAAACGATAGATTGCCAATTGCAGACAAACAAAAACAATGAGGTTTTTGCTCATCGAAGCATACACTTAAAAGGATTATTATACTTAAATGGTTTGGATTGCATGATCTCTGAAACAGTTTCAGACAATTTTAATAAGCTTGAAAGTTGCATCAATTCTCTGAAGCAAATGTGCTTCTAGCTTTCGACTCTGTTCTCCTTGGATTTCAAGTTGGAAGCTACAAAATTTCGACTCAGAATTCAGAATCACACTTGTTTACCGTGATGTAAATTCTGTTCTGATTTCCTGAATGCTTTGACACGAAGGGTTCTTAGAATGAAGTCAACTGCCAACATCCATCCTGTCTCCATCACTGACATAGACGACTTGTTCTTTATGTTCTTATAGTAATTGCCTCTGGAAGCATATCCTTGAGACATTCTTGGCTTATGAACTGTGATCCTGACTTGGCGAATATATAAGCAGAACTCCAGATGTTTTTTTTCTGGTATTTTAATATGTTTCTAATAAATAGGTGATAATAAAGTATAATGGTTTTAAGGTTGCAGTGACTGCATTCCCACTCTGCTGTTCTTAGGACATTGTAATATTTGCGCAGTTCTAATTAGGAGCGCATGGATCATTCTCATATTTTGCATCAGTGGAGACATTTAATCTGAAGTGAAGAAATGTCAGTCTGTAGGTTGAAAAGTGAAAGCTTTATACGATCGGAAGAAAAGGTGAAGAAAGGAAATAATGTTTTGAGATGGAGCGACTTAGGAAGTGATTTTAGGGCGATGAGTTCATAATCGATATTTAAAAGTTGCTGACTGTCCATATTAAATTTGGAAAATCTAAACAAATTGGTAGAAGATCCATCAAATCTCAGAAGATATTAAATTTGGAAAATCTAAACAAATTGATAGAAGATCCATCAAATAGTCAGAAGAAGCATCAAAATCATTAGAAGATATGATCATTAAGATCTCTGTAACAAATTTTATTCTTGTATAGTTATTTTTTGTTTGTCTATATAAACTCCAAAATCAATGAGAAAAATAATGAGATCAGATTTTGATCATATTTATTTTTGTTATTTCTTTGTAACTTCTCTCTTGAATTCTCTTGCGAATTTTTTGGTTTTCACATGGTATCAGAGCCAGATCCAATTTTCTTAAATCGGATTCTTGTTTCTCCTTGGCTTTCAATGACAGGAGTATCTACATTAATAGATCATACT
>LTAE01012169.1:0-14206 GCA_001647135.1 Pontederia paniculata | reverse complement strand
TATCTTTTCAGATTTTTAGTTCTAGTCTACTTAAATTTTTGCACAAAGATATTTCCTCTTGATTTTGGTTCGTGGTAGAATAGAGCATTGAATTGTGAATTTTCAATTTCCCTGTGGATTCGACCCTAAAGTACTACAAGGATAACTGTATACTTGCGGTTAGAATTGTTTGTTTAGGTTAATTTTAAAGCTTGTTGATATTCTGTATTTCTGTGAAGGTGCCCCAGGTCCAGAAAACCTGGTGCCATCTGTATTTTGAATACACACATTTCTGCACTCATCAATTGATAACCTAAGTCACGTATGGGATGCTCAGTCGTAATAGTTTAAAATATTAATGTATTGATGTATGATTGTATGAAATGAACATGTTGGAGTTATGCATTGGGCGCCTGTCGAGATTGGGGGATAGATGTCCCCGCCTTTATGAACAAAACGTGGGGTATGGTGGATTGCTTCGCGCTGAGTCTACGGGAGCAAGCGTCCTTGGTTTAACTAACCATTTATGACCGGCCAAGATTTCCCCAATTCTCCAACACATGTAAAAGCTCATGATAAATGATTGAATTGAACCTAGGGTTGTCATTTGATGATTGATGGAAAAATGGTTCAAGGAATCATATGGATATCAAAGGATCAAGGATCCTTATGGCTATGAAATGAGTAAGACTCATAATGAAATGGGAACGACTTCATATGGGGACGACTATATGAGGACGGCTCAAGGAAGTCACAAGGTGAACTTTTGATTATCAAATGACAATAAATAAGATAAAAATTTAGCATGGACACATATGTTATTGATATGAACATTAAAAGCCTAATGTATAAAGTGTTCACGTTAGATATGATCATGATTATAAAAATGGCTAAAGTCAAAGATATAATGACTTAAATTAATTATGGTTCATGGAACATTATGTTTATTGATGGATCATGGATCCTACATGTTTTATGATTATTGATTATAAAAATTATACTAAATTATGATTATGTTAAAGATGCATATGTAAAGAATTTTATTGTTAATGTTTATGGCTCTACATATTGGGCGAAAGCTTATGGAGCTATGTCATTTGTATTGGATCCTGCAGGCCGACAGGGTTAGTATAGATGGTGTCATTGCTCTGACGTGAAAAATTATACATGGTATGATTTGTAAAAGTGTTTAAGTGTCTTGTATGATCAATTAGTAGGTCTTTCTCCTATTTTCATGTAACGAGTCTTATGTATCGAGTGATGTAGCTCAAGATTGTGTATAAACCAATGACTTTTGATGTAACTTAATATGTTTAAGTTAATATTATATTTTATAATTATCATGAGTCAGTTTATGCAAACTTTTTGGTTGTTTTAATGCTGAAATTGTATATGTTTTCGCTGCTTATGATGTATGTCCTTGTGACACTTCGTGAATCACCTCGAAACGTGTCGAATATTGATTCGTACACGTGTGGGGCACGTTTGTGAGGCGTTACAAGTTAGTCATTTAGTTTGACATCTACTTTGTCTTGTTAAAAATATAAATATAAAGATGTTGTTCTTCCTATCGGCTTAAACTTTTAGGATTGTTGGTAGCACATCAAATTTAACATGGTATCAGAGCTAGAGGTCCTGAGTTCAAACCTCGATGTCGCTCGTATTAAAAATTAATTTCCTCCCTTAGTTGTCCACGTGTTGGGATTTGGGCTAGACCAAAGTTGTCAGCGGCACGTGAGGGGGAGTGTTAAAAATATAAATATAAAGATGTTGTTCTTCCTATCGGCCTAAGCTTTTAGGATTGCTGGTAGCACATCAAATTTAACATGTCTGTTCAAAATTTTAATTTGGGTTCGTCAAGTAGATTTCCGCTTTTTCTTGCTATTTTGAAACTGAGCTCCATCGAGTCCCCAAGTTCTTAGTGTTTCTGGACAACAGATATTGTAAGTAAGATATCTGGGGTCATGAATTGTATACTTTATGTACAAATTAAATTCGATTATAAAATAATTATGCTTTAACATTAAATAAAATTTGGTACTTTAAACGTAAAAGTATAAATACAACTAATAATAATAGTTAAATACCCATAGCTTTATTATTATTAAATCACTTGTCGTAATTAAATAGGTCCTATATTGAATAAGAAAAAAAAAGATATAAATGACGGTAGTAGCGCTAGTGGGGCTGGATTTTTCTTTTTGTTTCTAGAGTTGTACTCCCGGCTAGTATGTATTGCTTTGAGTTTACGTCGATGACGGGTGATATTTTTAGTAAAAAATTTTACGAACTTGAGACTTCTTAATTACCATTCTATCCTAATGATTTTGGTGTCATTTTGTGTTGATTTCACAGGCTCTTTTAGGCTATTTGTTTTCCTATGTTTCTATTCCAAGAATAAGAATTGTAAATATCAAGAAATACTTATTCATCAGGGTAAATAAGTTAGAGATTAACAAGTATTGTCTTTCCTAACAATTTTTCATTCCTATTTATACTCATGCAACGAGATAAATACTTCCTTTAATGGCACTTTTGCCACTGCAACTCTCGAATGTAAAACATACTGTTTTTGTTGGACTGTAGAATATAACTGCTTTGTTATGAGACTCACAACAATCCGCTATTAGCATTTTTTATTAATGTTAGACGAGTAGCCATTTATGTATCACAGTAAATCCACTTCTTATGCAAGGGTAACTTTTCGTGATTGTGAAAATAATTAGCCGTTAAGTTTATTCCACTTTTTCCTTTTGTGCCGAAAAATAGAAAACTTGGGTACACTGAGGAACAACTCCCTGTACCCGGAACGATCTTTCAGAAGAATTGGGTTTGCGGAGGAGCAAATTCTCCCTGTATGCAACTGCCGGAATCTCCTTAGACAACTAACTCATGGTTGAGGTGTATCAAAAGAAGATAAAAACAGAAGCATGAGATCAAGATCCAGCTTCCTATTCATTAAGTTAGGCAAACTTCAAATTCGTTAACTGACATTGAGATGTTCTTAGAACAATTGTCCTATGGATCAAAATAGAGTGAAAGCAAGTTCCAGAGAGGTATCAATGGCCTTCAGCTCCTGCTCTATAATCATTTTCCATCCTTCATTTGGAAGTTGGAAACAGCGTCACCCTGTCTATGTTTCCACAAGCCTTGGCTTGCCCTGATCTAAAGTTCTAGCTCCTCCTACAGGTTGAACATCAACTCTGCAATCTGGCATTCTCATCTTCACTGCTAGCTCTGTCAAAACCTTGTACATCTCATCGGCCTTATAATGCGACCGATCACCGGCCATAAACTGGTGCATTTCCCCATCAGATTCTATCCAGCTGTACCCACCCGTTCTTCCAGATGTTCTTTCCATCATAAGTGTCCTAACATAATCCACTTGTTCCCATTTCTTTGCGGATGCATAGATGTTGGATAACATGACGTAGTTTCCAGGATCTTCGGGTTCCAGAAGCAACAGTTTTTCTGCTGCGTATTCCCCTACCTCCATTTCTTTATGCAATATACTGGCATTAAGGAGAGACCCATAGACTCCGGCGTGAGGCTGCATTGGCATGTTCTCTATTATTCTTCTTGCCTCATCTAATCGTCCAACTCGCCCTAACATATCCACTTTACAGGCATAATGATCTACAGTCGGATTAACGATAGTTTCGAAAACCCTGCACCCTTCATCAGCGAGACCAGCATGGCTACAAGCAGTCAAGATGCCGAGGAATGTGACATTGTCTGGTTTGATACTCTCGTCTTCCATCTCCTTCATCATTTGAAGAGCCCTGCGCCCATCACTGTTCGTTGCTAAGCCTGATATCATTGAGTTGTATGAATAAACATCCCTCCTCAGCATTTGCCGGAAACAATTGTTAGCTTCTTCCATGCATCCACAACTTGCGTACATGAAGACAAGTGCATTATGACCTGAAATACCTAGCTCAATTCGATTCCTCTCAATATAATCAACTAGCCATCTACCAAACTCAAGAGTACCTAAATGGCCACAAGCTGAGAGAACAGTTGACACTGTAACTTCGTCGGGCTTCAGGTCCTTTGCCATTGTCATTTCTTTGAAAAGGTCAATAGCAAGGTGCCACAGACTGTTTTGAGCATAACCTGATACCATGGAGTTCCATGAAACCACATCCTTACTAGGCATCGCATCAAAGAGCTCCCTTGCCGATCGTAGATCGCCTTCTTTTGCATATGCTGAAATCATTGCATTCCAAGATGCCAAACTTCGATCTCGTGCCTGGTCGAAAACCTGCCTTGCCTTTCTCAAGCTCCCACATTTTGCATACATGACCACTAATGCTGTAACCATGAAATAATTCTGAGGCAGCTTGCTCACCCAAAGAGGTCCTAGCAAGGATTCAGCAAGCTTCACGTCACCTTTCATTCCGCAGGCTGTAATGACTTCCACCCAGGTAGTCTCATTAGGACACACATTTGTGGCATTCATAAGATGGAACAGCCTCACAGCTTCATCCGGCTTCTCATTTTGGATGTAACCTGATAGCATTGCATTCCAAGAGACAACACTTCTCTCTGGCATCTGCTCAAAGAAACTTTGAGCCTCCTCCAAATCCCTGCGCCTTGATAGCCCAGTGACCATCGTGGTCCAGGAAACAACATTTCTCTCAGGCATTGCGTTGAACAATTCCAGGGCTGCCTCTTTGTGACCCCACATCCAGTATCCCGAGAGAAGGCAGTTCCAATCAATAACCGATCTCTCAGACATTTCACGGAACAACTCTTCCGCAACCTCAATGGGGCCATGTCGAGCATACATATCCAAGACCGCATTCCTGACGTAGCGATCCGCTGCGTGCCCGAGCTTCAAGACGTGCGCGTGAATAGGAATGGCCGCCCCACCCAGAGCCTTGATGAGAATGGGAAACACGGAAGCTTCCGGGCGGACGGCGAAGCGAGACATGCGGACGAAGAGAGCAAACACCTCGTCGCGAGCGCAGTAGCGGCACAAGAGCTTGACCGCGGTGGTGAAGGTGCGGTGGCTTGAGCGAGGAATAGAGTCGAACAGGTGGGTGGCGTAGTGCAAGGGGGCGCGGAGGCGAACGCAGTGACCAAGGAGGGTATGAAGTCCGTCGGAGGCGGAGCCATGGGTGATCAGGCGGGCGTGGAGTTGCTTGAGGTGGTCGAGGGTTTTGATATCGACGGCGACGGCGGCTGCGGTGGCGGAGGAGGAGGAGCGGAGACGCTGAGGCATGCAATTGAGGAGAATACCGAGGCGTGCTCGCTATCATGTGCTAGTCTATCTGCACATTATTATATTTGTTTATCTATGTATGCATTTTTTATTAAGAATTATTTTTATCAACCAACTTCAGTATTTGTTGGACACTATTGAATCATTTTTAACGAGATAATTAAATAGATCATAAATTTAATAATCTTTAACGAATAGAATATAAATTGAATCAATTATATTCATAAAAATTAAATAAACTATAATCAATATAAAAAAAAGTTTAAAAATTGCTCTATCAATCAAGACCATTACAGAAAAGTAGAAGATCAAAAGGTAAAGATTGATGCTTAAATCTTCCCAACAAATTGTAGAATAGAAAGTACTTTTTTGAATTTGACGATGAACTTCCTACACCATCTTTGTTATGATTATACTACACAATAATTTTTTCAACAGCTCTTCAAGTTGCTCTCAAATTTTTTATGTGTAAGCACAAATTGCATGCTCCTAGAATATGAATTATTCTCGGCTCATAGCCTCTTTGGATCTCCTGTAATAGCCTCTGAGTATGTATATTTATAGCCTCCATTGGGTGTACAAGGTTTGTATAGAGTTTGAGAAGCTTTAGAATTTTTTCCAAGTTAAAATATGAAAAAAATCCTTCAGTTTCGTAATTGACTTTGGGATTGACTTTAGAACCTTCAAAATAGTTTAAAATCTGATCAAATATATTTTCTTTTAATCTCCAAGAAGTTTGGATACGCTAAGGGTCCTTTCCCAACTCTTTAGCAAGAGAGATGAGAGAATATTTTAATTTATCTTTAATTTCATAACTCCTCCTTAGGCTGAATTTTTGATTTTTAAAACCCTCTCAAATCCATTAACAATAGGTCTCTAATAGCTCACAAAGAGTTGTATATTGATTGGAAGTCTTTCCATAATGTTGTGGATTATTTTCCTAGTCAAATTGGTCAAAGAACTCATTCCTAATTGAATTAGGAATACAATAGAAACCATTCTCTTCAAATGAATATATTTTTATTTTAGATGGGAGATGAATCTTTGTCCAATTGTTCTTCTTAAATCATGTCCAATTGCATACCAAATAATCGGAGTCTTTGTTGCATTGAAATTACTTCAAAACATCTTCTGAAATCAAAAGTGAGTGGTCTGTCACAATCCATGACAGGATTTTAACGGTCTGTGGGACTTCGAGCCCAAATAGAAATTATCGATGTCATGACCCTTGACATATTATCATGGCTCGTGAATTGTATTCCATGCGCAGAAATGTCAACTGCTTAATACTATACTTACAGCTCGTAACAAAATGTAACGACACGTAACAAAGATCTGCAATACTCTCGTCCTTTGTTGATGTCGCGACGCGCTTCATGACCTGTGAGTTTGCATTTGTAATGGTCCATCATATGTACTAGGCTCATGATATGGTGATTGAAAGAGTTGGGCTCTGCTAGAGTCATGATATGTAGTTGTGGCTCGTTATATTCATCTTTTGGTTTGTATGGTCAATGTTATGGTCGTGACATGAATATAACAACCCATGAAATCCAAAAATTGATATTTTGCTCATGAAGTCGACTCCTTTGCATCATGTAATATCTTCTAGCCATTTCTCCGCTCCTTTTAAGTGATTTTCTACAAAATAATACCGAAAATTGAGTATATTTACTGTTCATAGAAACATAAGCAAATAATAATTTAAATTGATGTATGCGAGGACCAAAGTAACCCAAAATAAACCTTAAAATATGTTGAAATATGCATGCATCGAGTAGCATCTTTTTTTTAAAACACTAAGTATCTAGTTAGATTTTGTGTGTTTGAAGAAAAAAATTGAAAAATTTTGTGGATTATAATATAAGCATAAAAGTAGTGAGGAGGGTAGGAATGTGTTATTTGGAATTATGATGTGTTTAGGCAATTAGTTCCGTAAGGAATTCTTGCATGGCGACCTAAGGCCAACTGGTCTGGGATTCATCGATCGAAAACATATTACATGGACCATTCTGTGCAATATAGAGAAGCGCATGAATAACTAAATCATCACTCAGTTTGAAACTCTAATTTAAAACATGTGAACTTTAGGGCAAGTAAGCTCGAGGGATGTTCATCACTTGATGTCCTAAGGTCATTTAGTATGGGAGTCATTGGTCGAAAGCCCGCTACACAAACTTCCTTGTGCAATTCTATTTGGAGGATAAAATTGTTAAAAAAATAATTTGGCATAACATAATTTCATGGTATAATCTCTTAACCTCACATGATTCTTATGTTTTCAACATTTATTCTATAATGAGATAGATTTCATGTTTTCTTTATACACGTGGAGGAGAAAGAGTTTAAAATATGTTAAAGAGTCAAGAAGTCAACAAGGCAGTGAGTTTTGGACTTGCGCTGAGATACTATGGCAATTACTATGAAAAGAAAAGGGAAAAGGAAAGTATTGGTTGGGGTATCTGGTGGGCGATGAAGGGATTTCATTTCTTGAGCTTAGCCTTGATTTGTTACTTGAGGACAAGCAAGTGTTCAAGTGTCAAGGACTCTGATGCATGTAAAAAGCACCATGCATTTCATGTCACTTTACGCATTTTTATGTACGTTTCATGTTCATTTAGCATTATATTGCATAAAAATTTGGTACTGTATTTTGGGGTTTTCTCGTGTTACAAGTGGAAAAGGACATCATTTCGGCTTAATTTGGGTAGAACATCAATGTGACAGCCGCGAAGGAGTTCCTCACAAAGCATCATGACTATTATCGACAACTTCACAACCATGAGCATCAACTTCACGAGCGCTACAAAAGCACCCGTATTCGACGAAGCAACGTCACAAGCGTGAAGGATAATTTAACGGGCGCTTCATAGAAGTATGACTCACAGTATCATACGATTTCACGGGCATGATGGAATCTCTCGCGGCTGTGACAGAGGCATATCATGTATCGAGCAATCAATCTCATAGGTGTTAGTCAGGATCGTAACGATGTGACTTCCCCCGATTCACGATCGTGTCACAATACTTATGGGTCGTTAAATGCGCCACCACGTGTAATATGCTACGTACTCCCACCAAACCCTAGTGACTTGATCCCAAATACTATAAATACACTAGAGGGATTCTTGGAGAAAGGGGGACGAAGGCTTCAAACGATATCTACCGCTAAGAAGAAGTGAAATGTTATCGATCTTGCACGAGAAATCGAGAGGCACCTACGAGGATCTGAATATCTATTTGTATCTTTCTATTTATTCATAGATGATTTTTGAATATTATTTCATGTGTATTTCCCATGTGATGGAGTAACTTGCTTTAAGGTTGTATTCGTCGAATCCCTGACTATCGATCGTTTCTAGTGTTTTTATTAGATGGAAATTTTTTATAGTATTCATGTTATGCTTAATGCTTTTTCTGAATGTTGGATTAACTTGCATGATACATTTGTTATCGGAGATGAAGGATCTTGCATGCTAGTTATGTTGCTTTAGAACTGATATAGGTTATCCGGTGGAAGAATACCACGAGTTATCGAGAGAGCCCTAACTTGTATAGTCATCTAAGAGAAATTGAAAGAGATCTTAGATTTATTAATTTGGGGATTCCTTAATGTGTTGTGTTTAATATCAAGGGAGACTAAAAACCAAGAAGATTAGTCCATGCATTTTTAGGGCATAATAGTCAACTCATACCTAAAACATTGATGAGTTGAGACTAGATTGATTCCCTTCATTATATCAATTGTTCCATTCTACCTTTAGGTCTATAAAAGACTTAGTTACGATGGTGTAGACAAGGTAATACCCCGCTTCTCTACATGATTTGATTGGCATCGTCCATTGGCCTGTGATCACCTTTCTATCTTTCATTTTATTTTCTTTTAAAATCTTTCATCCATTATTTTATTACCCCGCTCAGTTCTGATTAGGTCTAGGTTGTGATATTTCTAAGTACTCATGGGATTGACACTTCTCATCACTTTATTACTCGCGCGACTAGTACACTTGCTATTAGTGTGTACATATTTGACGCATCAAAACTAAACCATACAAATTGGAATATGGGAAGTCCTATTATTTACCTAAGGAGATGGCATATAAAGCTTTCTAGGTTGTAAAACTTCTTAATTTAGAAATGGCTATGGTAGAAGATAGAAGGAAAAAATAGTTAGCCAAATTGTAGGAACTCTAACTACAAGCTTATGAGAATGCTAAGATTTGCAGAGAAAAAACAAAGAGGTGGCTTGATAAGAGGATTTTAAATAGGACATTCAAGGTTGGAGATCAAGTTAGGCTATTTAACATGAAACTGAAGCTTTTACCTCAACACAATTATCATAATACATATCAATCATATAATGTTACATTAACACAAGTCATCTTATGTGAATCAAGTCGCAGGTATTACATTATAACCCCCTTAAAAGAAATTTCTTCCTCGAAATTGACATATCTTAAGGATCAAATGGACATCAAAATTTTTTTATATCTTGTTTGTCTCCTTCATGTCCTCCCGAAGCTCATGATTTTGCCATAAAAAATCTTATAAGGTCATTTTATATCACTAAGAAAAAAATTTTCGATTTGAAATTTTGAACACATGTACCTCCCCATAAGAAATGTCCTCACATGACTTTATGATGGCGATCAAACTTGGTTTACTATGTCATTGTTCATCACAATAAGGATACAATGATTATTATGGTAACATGGGACCCATTATGCATGGAAGCTGTGAATGAAAAATAAATTACTTCATGATTTTTTTCTGAAACTTTTATCACGACCTTTGTGTAATATTGATACTAGACAAAATGCTAACACATACATAAATCATAGTATCAAAGAGAATGAAGCTAAGGACACAAGCAAAGTGAAGCAATTGTTTGTACTCATTATTGAATGATTTAGGAGACGGTCTCATAAAATTTAGTCAAATATATATACATATATATATTATATCAGTGCAGAATATTGTTAAGATGAATTTCATTCAATTTTGAGATGTTACCTGTCCTCTAGCAATGGTCGCATGACTTACAGTATGCTCGGGCATCCTTGAAGATTGACGGACATTAAAATCACACTCGACTACCTTCGATGCTATGCGGTTTGGCCCCTGTTGTCCCCCAGCAATCCCATCATGCTAGTGCTTCAGGATGTTATCGATCTCCCCATCATGCACAAACTATCATATGATCTGATCTGCACAATTTAAATAGATAGGGATCTTCCTAATGGTAGTGATTGACGTTTGAAAAGATCTTTCTCCTTTGGTGATGTGTCATTCCTTTCGAGATCCAATTTTTTACAAGATAACGAAGTTTGCATACCAAGGAGGTGAGTTTGTAATTTGTTTTACCATACAAATTATGAAGATATTTTCTCATCTAGGAACTCTTCATGAATGTTGGTGTCCTCAAAAGGTGCTGGCCCTAGACGAGATAAGTGATCAACTACAAGATGTTTTGTCCCTCTTTTATCTCTTACTTCGACACTGAATTCTTGGAGTAGTAGGACCCATCGGATTAGTCGGGGCTTCACATCCTTCTTTGTCATGAGATGTTTGATCGTTGCATGATTTGTATACACAATCACTTTTGAACACACAAGGTAATCACGAAAGTAATCAAAAGCATAAATTACAGCGAGGATTTATTTCTCTATTGTTGCATAATTTATTTGGGCAGGAGTTAATATGTGACCGACATAGTAAATTTCTTTAAATGTCTTGTCTCGGCGCTATCCCAGCACTGCTCAGATGGCCCTCACTCGCATCGCACATTATCTCAAATGGTTCATTCCAATCGTGTGTGACTACAATAGACCAAGCTTTCCTTCAATGTTTTGAATATTGTCATGCACTGTGTCTCGAATTCAAACTTTGTATCTTTCTCTAGCAGATTGGTCAGTGGTTTGAGATCTTCGAGAAGTCTCTAATAAATTGACGGTAGAATCTCACATGTCGAAGTAAACTTCTTGTAGCTTTTACGTTTGTTGGTGGATGAAGGTTGGCTATCACATCGATCTTGGCCTTCACCACTTCGATACATTTGCTTGAGATCTTGTGGCCGAGAACAATTCGTTCCTGCACCATGAAATGACACTTTTTCCAGTTCAGGACCAAATTGGTCTCTTCACATCTCTACAAAACTAGGGACAAATTGTGTGAACAATTTGCAAAAGAATTTTCAAACAACATAAATCATTCATAAACCCTTTTGGTAGGATGTGGTCATTCATGTCTGAGAAGATAAACATCATGCAACGCTGGGATGTTGTTGGAGTATTGCACAGTCCGAATGGCATCCTTAGGGTAGGTGAATGTTCTATATGGACACATGACGTTGTCTTCTCCCTAACCTCCGGTGCCACTGCAACTTGATTGTATCCGGAGGAACCATTTAAGAAGCAATAATATTTGTCACCTGAAACACACTCACGCATTTGATCAATAGAGGGTAAAGAAAAATGAACTTTGTGTGTTGCTTCATTCAGCTTACAATAATCAATGCATACACGCCATCCGGTCATAGTGTGTTGAGGTACCAATTCATTGTTCTTGTTACTCACCACAATCATACCTCCTTTCTTTGGCGCTATCTGAATGGGACTTATCCAAGGGTTGTCAACAATTGGATAGATTACCCGGCATCAAGTAGTTTGGTAATCTCTTTCTTCACAACTTCGGATTGAGCCTTCACTCGAATTGGGCTGAGGGCTTTGCATTTTTTTTCATCAAGATCTCATGCATGCAAATCGTTGGTGAGATGCCCTTTATATCAACTATCAACCATGTTATGGCTTTCTTGTGTCTTCTAAGCACCTCCAGATGTTTTTGCTCCATGTCGTGTGTGAGCTCTGAAGATGCAATCACAAAAAATGTGTCATCTTCCAAGAACGCATACTTAAGATGTGCTGCAGTTTAGAAGTTATAGGTGAAGTTGCTCCTTTGTCCTCTAGATGTTGTTATTCTTCCTCTTCGATATCCTCCCCCTTTTCAAGTTCAGTTGTTTAATCAACATCAGCCAATAGCTCTTCTTCCTTTTTGAGAGCTTCCTGAAGTACATGTGACACAATCTCATCAAATTCGTAAGTGTTATCATCCTCAAACTATCTATTGTACAGCAGGAAGAGTAATCAACAATATGTTTTAGAGAATTATTAATGTCAAAAATAAAATCTCCTTGTCGATCATGAAAGTCAACTTTCTTTGTTTGACATCGATGAGTGAGCTTCCTATCGCAAGAAGGGTCTTCCCAAAATGATTGGTACTTCTTGCTTTGCACCCATTTCCAGCACAATAAAATTTGTTGCGAAGATGAATTTGTCGACCTTGACGAGAACGTCTTCCAGCAATCCTTTCAGCTTCTTCACAGATTGATCGGTCATTTGGCGCATCATTGATGTTGGTTCAATCTCTCCATACCATAACTTCAAAATCTCATAATACGTCATAAGGTTGATGCTAACCCTGAGGATTGTTGAAGAGATGGACAAGGCATCTCAAAGATGAAATTTCAACAAGAAGAGCCTAACTAGGCCTTTGAGAGATCACATAGGGCCTTTGTGCATTGGTAATCTCCAATTGTATAGGGTATGGTGAAGCTTCCTCAATCTTTCATCTTCGATGGTATTTGTTTCGTGTAAACTGCACAACACTGAAGTGTCAACTTGACCAACCTTCGACTTCAATCTTGCATTCGTGTGTTAGAATATTTTTAAGAAACTTTGTGTAGCTTGACATGTTCTGCAATGCTTCATGAAAGGGAATGTTAATATGCAATTGTTTAAATATTTCAATGAAGTGTGACAATTGTTGATGCAATTGTTCCTGTGAAATTTTTGAGGGTATGACAAGTCTCCCATCTTTTATAGTGTTGAGCTTTTGTTCCTCTTCTTTGTGTTAGTTGCTAGTGCTGAATTTGTCGGGACTCTATGCGATCTCTTGTTATTCTTCGATGTTCATTTTGTCTTGTCTGTCAAGTTGTTTCCTTCTCCTAAAAGAGATTTATTTGGCCTTCTCTCTTGGGTTCTTCTTAGTGCTACTTGGCAATGATCCTGACATGCGTCCAGCTAGAATGTTTGCAATCTGTCCAACTTGAATTTTTAGGTTCCTAATGGATGCGTCTTGGTTATTCACTTTTGTCTCCATGGTTGTCATAAACTTTGTCATCAACTCTTTCAGATTACTTTTGTGCCCCCGGGGTGAGGTCAAGCAGCAATACCTAGACAGGTACTCTGCTGGTAGTGTTTTTATAGAGAATGATATTGTTGTCTTTGGTATCCAGGTTGTGGGAAGTTGTTGAAGAAGTGGTTGTCCCGAGTTTAATTCCATGAAAAGTTCGAGTGATTCTGATATGATTCCACATTTTATTAGTTAATGCGTTGGTTAAGAAATAGTGAGTAGTTACAATGTTTTATTAGTCTATGTTAGTTTTAGTATAGTTACAGTAACTAACTCATACATGTTATAAATACATGAATGGGTTATAGGTTTAGGGCAGCCTTTGAAAAGTTGCTTATTATCCTTGTAATTGGAGTTTGGTCTACTCCACAGGGGCTATGGAGATTTGTCCTCTCGAACGGACAAGTTATTAGTTTCGCAAACCCTTCCTACCTTCCTACCTTTCCACCTTTCCTATCAATGGTATCAGAGCAGCAGCGATCTTGTAAGAGTGAACGTTTCGCAAACCCCTACTACCTTTCCACTATGATCAAGTGCACCCATTATGAAGAAATAATTGAAAACCCTTTTCCGAAGAAGAAGTTTAAAGATCATAATAGTGCAAATATTCACAACAAGGAGTTCCTTAAGTTTGGAGATGCGAACACTAAAGGTGCAAAACAAATATATCATTCAATCATTTATTTCCGCCTTGAGGACAAGGCAAAATTTTAGGAGAGGTTTACTAATATGATTCCACTTTGTATTAGTTAATGTGTTAAGAAAATATTGGTAGTTACAATGTTTATTAGTCTATGTTAGTTTTAGTAT
>LTAE01012167.1:16174-31643 GCA_001647135.1 Pontederia paniculata | reverse complement strand
TCAGCGGACATCCAGCGCAGTTGAAGATGGTGGACAAGGTCAAGATGGGTCGGTCACAGGTGGTGGCGGACGACCGAAGGAGCTTGACAGATAGCTTCACTCGAGAGTGAGCGTCCAGGATACTGAAGTGGAATCAGCGGGCGACTGGAGATGAATGGGAGCTGAGACAAGGTCAAGATCGATCGATCACAGGTGGTGGCGGACGATCGAAGGAGCTTGATAGATGGCTTCACTCGAGAGTGAGCGTCCAAGATATCGAACTGAAGTCAGCGAGCGACCAGAGATGAGTGATAGCTGGTGAAGATCAAGATGGGTCAATCGAAGATGAAGCCCACCTTTCGGTCATGGGTTAAGAATAATTTATACAGTCATGGTCATGATAATTTTTTACATGCTCTGAAATTTTTAGGGATAAAAATTAATTATTTTTTGAGTGTTTTTCGCGATAAAAAAATATATTTGGTATTCTTTATGTTTTCTTCTTGGCTTCTTGCTAGCAAAATAGAGTCGCAATCTTGGAAAAGAGCAAAACCAGCCTCCTCTCTTATTTTGGCTCCTTTATGATTTTTTCTTATGATATTACTATTGAACGCGTGACGCGTATATATATATATGTATGATGAGTTTAGTGTACCTATTACACATCTGATATTTGATTAGAATTTAGAGCACAATTTAGTCATTTTCAATATATAATCAAGTGTTATTTTTTTAAATCTCCCTCAAATTATCACAAAATTTCATATGTAATCATAAACCACAAAATTGGAACGAAGGAGGTCTAAACTCTTTCTTCTGATTTGACAATTACATTCAACAGTCTGATTTTCTATTTATAGGTATATATATTTATTAATTTATTTTTAAATATTTTTTTCGATTTGACAGTTACATCCAACAGTCTCCCTCCACCTCACAAAAACTGCAAGCTACCCGAGCTTGCGCGGTGATTGGGAGCCCACCATCTGTCGTGGTGCGATCCCGCATCGCGCAAGCTCGCCATCAATACCAGCACAAGCAAAGGATCAAAACACCAGAACCAATTTGTCACTTCGTTTGGGTGCCCATAAATTGAAAGATTGTCGTCGAAAAACTGGAAGATATTTTCTTCAAATAAGTGGCAATTTATGAGCTTAAAATCAAACATAAATCATTCTAGAAAAATATGCATATTTCTTCATCATTTACTCCCAACTTTTTCCTGTAAGCATCAAACTAATTCGATCTGTGCGCCTTAATATAACATAAATATGCTAAACTTGATAATATCCCTCTTACATTCAGATTCATTCAGTGTGTCAAACCTGGGCCAACCATCGACATAAAAGAGAAACCTAATTATCATAATATGTCACCTGGAACTTGGACTACTGTTCATCACTTCTTACCATCATTTCCATCCGTCTTTGCAAATTTCCCCTTGATCCTCATTCTACCATCAGCTCGAAGCTTTCGTGACTCATATCGTATATGTTTATCGTACCTGTTTAGTCAGACATAAAACGCTGCTATGATAGCAATTCAACTTCGGGGTCCACACAGTCATTCATGATCAGTATTACCTAAACTTCTTGAGAAACTCAGTATTCATGGCTTACCTTCTTGCTTTCCTCTTCTCCTTGTACCGGGAGATGACCAAATTACGGTCTGGGCAGGTTAAATCATGTCTACATTTGGCCGGTAAAGGATGCACCTTAAGTCCATTGATAACATCTCCATGGCCGCAGCACTCGGCGTCAATTGCATTCACTTGACCTTCGGATGGTAGATTGACTGCAGAAACTATTACAGGATGCTCTCCAGAAGGAACTACCCAGGAATATGTGTCAGCAGGCACATCGTTCTGGTTACGTTCAAGCACAATTTCCTGCACAAAATGCACAGTTTCAAACACACTCCCAAAGGAAAGACGATTTTCTATATTATATGATGCTGTGATTTTCAAACACATTCACAGATTTTATTTCTCACTAACAATAAATACATTTAGTTAATTAATTAAAAAGGATAAAACCGAGAAAAGGTGTGAGAACCAAAATGTTTCATATTCAATATTCACAGGTAATACTTGATGGGATTTTTCGAGAACAAGTAGAAGATCACAGAGAGAAAACTCAGAAAAATAGAGAACACACAAATTTACTCAGGTTCACCTTTTTGAGAGGGCTACGTCCTGCAAAGAGATTTCACTATATTCTTGTTTTTTTTTTTTTCGTTACAACCGCTCAACCTCAAGTCTGAAATAAGAGCAATATATATATGGGTCCAAAATCTTAACAAATAGTAAATCTCTTAATCTCCACCATACGGGCCAGCTTAAATAAAAGCGGAACCCCCGTCGGGGGGCGGTGCCCCCCGAACTCCCCCTTTCTGCGCGTAGGGGTTAGATGTCGTCGGGTAATACTCCAGTTCCCCTAAGCTCACGTGGGCGTACCCGGTGTGAGAAACAAGAGGTCCTGAAGTATTCACCAACTCCAACAATACTTTTTGCCATTTGCATTCGTTCTCCGTGCAATAAAAAAAGAAAAGAAAACTAAAAATGGAAGAAATTTAGAAGTTAATTTTGCTGTCCAACTGGTTGAACCAACAGGAAATCGTACCAAAATTTCATAACATCATAAAAAATTCTAGAGTTGACATGAAATGTTCTGTGGTTTCATGCTTCACATTGTCGAAAATTGATGTGTGTAATGAAGGGGTGCTGGTTTAGGCAGAAGTTATTTGGTACTCAGTCTGGGATCAGGGACCCAGATTTGCACTCCAGCATATACATCATTGGCAGAGGCGCTACCCCTCTCAAACATGATTAGTCAGCTAGCTTCGGGTACACCAAAAAAGAGACTTATGTATCTCATAACACGAGTACCATGTCATTTGTTCTAAAGCTATCAGATGAATGTCTATTAATGTTCAGAATCCGGGATATGTAGGAACCTTATATTTTATCTAAATTTGATCTTCAGTTCACAATTTCTTTCTTGAATTCCTTTTTCTCTCTTCTCCTTGCTCTGTAGTAGTCAACAAGGAAGCCAGATTCTGACCAACAATTGTCTAAACAAGGTTTGAAAAGTATGAAAATCATGTTGATCAGTTGTTGGAGGTATGGTCGTCAATAGTGGAGGGTCTGTGGAAGCTTACAATTGAAAAACAAAATAAAAACAAAGTCAGCTGTCTTTTATACTAAGAGTACCTGGATAGAGTTTTCCAGTACGAAAAGAATTCATCATGTAATAAAAATCATTTGACCACATTGTATGCAGTTTACTCAATATCTAGATCAGAAACTCACCCTTATATACTATACTTCATGTGAATATTATCAGGAATCAGAACTAATGAAAGCATTGGTCACCTGAAATGTGCAAGATTGAACCTGAAGAACAGACAATTAACGAGGAGGAAAGAAAGATTTGTGCTAGGTTAGCAAGTAACAACTTTGTTCAAGGTTGTCAAGATTTCAATCTTTTATGATCTATCCTATGATCTTGTTACATTTAATCTCCCTAAATATCCTACAATTTAATTTACAAAATCTTACAATCCTTATCCGATTTTCGATCTTGCTAAGCTCTCGATCTTAACAATCTTGTGTTTGATAATATCCAAAAAGAAGTAGCAGGTTTGATGAACACTTAAAAAGTTCATAAAGTAAAGAATATTAAAATATCTAAGGACAATGGAATGGTTGGCAATCGATGTAGTTCCACTGAAGTGATGGACATTTTAGTTTCTTCAGGGATTGCTTACATGCTTACGAGAGAATTTTATATATCAAATTTAGAAAAACCAGTGCAACTCCAAATAAATAAATTTTCTGAGGTTCATCTTTAGCTATAGTAAGCTCAACACAAGAGAAAAGTTTCAAGAATGCTCTGAATAAAGTCAAAAAAGGGAAGACAAACCGAATAAGTAGGCTGATCCACCAAGGGGGCATCATCATAAACAGCAGGCCTCAAACATCCTATGTCTCCGCTTTGACCAGCCAAATGAGTATCATCAACATTCTTCGCAGAATTTTCAAGGTTCAGAAGTCCTTGAATCTGTTTGAGTATCTCGTCTCTGTGTACCCCACAAGATGAGGTCTGGCCCTGATATGAAAAGGAAAAGAACAGAAAGAAGATCATATGTCATAATTTAAAAATCTGATATCCACAACATCCAAAAGCAGATCAAATGTCATAATTTAAAGACTAATTCAAGCATTAATTTTAGAACAAATAAGAAACTGCAACACAATTGGATCTACTAGAAAGAAGCGTTTAACTGAGAAAAATAAAACCAAGAATTAGTTATTTGTTAATTCAGTATCTAAAGCTCCCTAAAACACCAACAAAGGGAGGTTGTTCAGTGGACTTCGTCGAAAAAAAAAATGACAAACTGAAATACAGGAATCAGGAATGGCACAATAATATATATTTCCATTGGGTGCTGGATCTTCCTCACTAAAATCTAGCTAGTTATATGGTCTTCCTCAGTTATCATAGACCAACACAACTTCACAGAAAGATTAAATATCCCTTCTTTATTCTAATTGTTCACTAGGCACTACTGATCTTGTCTTTTTGGATGACAAGTTCTATTTGAACTTTATTATTCATTCAAATGCCCTCCTCAAACACTTCCAATTTGTAATCTCCCACAACTTTATAAATCTGCAATTTGTACTGTAATCACCATGGATTCCAACATCTGTTATGGTAATGTTGTTTCAAATCTAATGGGTTATTAGCAATATTAAACAGATACCAGCAAGATAACCAAATGTATCAGTTTACTTTCTGGAAGGGCGGAAGCATGCCGAGAGCTGGAAAACCATGGCAAGCGGACGTAGTAGGCACTATGAGATCATCTAAGCTGAACACCATGGGCGTCTCCCACACATCCTCCGCCACGAAGCACCGCTGCTGGCCGGCTTCATCTCCGGCACTGACAGCGGCTTCCAGCGCTTTCTCGTCCCCGGCGACGCGAAGCGCCGAGATGAGCTCCGCCGCCGCGGGGCAGCCGTAGAACCCCTCAACCTCGACCCGGTCGTGCCTTCCAAGCCGCCGCCGATCCTCCTCCTCCTCCTCCTCCGCCGGCGCTCCGGCCAGGCCGTGGGCGTCGAAGTCGCAGCCTGAGCAGAGCACGGTGCGGCACGCAGCGCAGAAGACGACGGACGCCGCGTCGCGGCAGGCGTCGCACAAGAGGGCGCGGCCGTGGCGCGAGGACACGGAGTTGGCCGCGTGGACGCGAAGGTCGCAGGCGAGGCACAGGCGAGCGGCGTCCGCCCGGCAGTAGACGACGGCCTCGGCGTCGTCGCAGAACTGGCAACCACCTCTTCCATCTCCCCCGCCTTCTTCAGCTACTGCTGATTGCTGATCCATTTCTTGAGGTAGAGTTTGAGAAGGTGGTGTTGCATGGACGTACGTGTTATGCAACAAATATATGTATGTAGATTGCTTGGAGGAGAAGCAGAAGATTGGGAGTGATGACTGATGNCACAAGAGGGCGCGGCCGTGGCGCGAGGACACGGAGTTGGCCGCGTGGACGCGAAGGTCGCAGGCGAGGCACAGGCGAGCGGCGTCCGCCCGGCAGTAGACGACGGCCTCGGCGTCGTCGCAGAACTGGCAACCACCTCTTCCATCTCCCCCGCCTTCTTCAGCTACTGCTGATTGCTGATCCATTTCTTGAGGTAGAGTTTGAGAAGGTGGTGTTGCATGGACGTACGTGTTATGCAACAAATATATGTATGTAGATTGCTTGGAGGAGAAGCAGAAGATTGGGAGTGATGACTGATGACAGAGAGCATTGTAACACAAGAAATGTGTAGAAGATTAGAGCAGGAACCAGAGAGAGAGGGAGAGAGAGAGAGTCGAGTAAGGACAGAAAAGAGACACGATGAGAGAGAAGGGCGTCACAATTCCAAGTGTCAAGTTTTGAGATATTTTTGTCGGACTTTTTAACGACTAACTTAATATCTTTTGTAAAATCAAAAGTTTAGTGCGATTATATTTTTAGAGAAAATATTATTTTTTACTTTTTCATTATTTATTAAATGACTTTTTTTTTGCTTTCATATATATTCCCTGCTTTAAGGGATCGACTTGTAATTAGAAAATCTGATGGAACTCTACAATTTTATATCTTATTCATTCAACTTAATCTAATTACTTATTATTGCTATATAACATTTTATCTTATTAATTTTATTCTATTAATTTTAATTTATTTTTATTTTCTTTCTAATTATCGATCGACAAACTAAGTCAAGTATAGTTTGAATTCTCTCAAGCCCAATCAGATCCATGAGTGCTACTACTTTTATTTTTTTATTTTAATGATTTTTATAAAATTATATAAAAATAAACTATTTTTCTAAACAAATTTATTTATTATTTTCATCAATATATAGATGCCTAATATTTTTTGTACTGTGATTTTTTTCTTATGTTATAACTATAACGCACTTAAAATCAGACTTTGTCACTTGGCAAAATCGTGATTTCGGAAACGCTACCATCCTACATTAGTGACTTCACTTTGATCAATAAATTGACTCATATCAAATAACAGAGTCAATTTAAACCAAAATATTATTTCTCAATATAAAGACTAATAATTTGATACATAGTTTCAATAAAACTAGACATCAATAACTAAATCAAATAAACTCCAAATAACTCTTCATCTCTAACCAATGATCTGCAGGACACAATCATGATCCTATGTCATGTGCAAAACAATCCATCACGAGCTGCATCACCATCAATACCATCATCAGTACCTATTAAATATCAGAGTGACCTGCAGAATTGAACTCATAGGGGAAAATCCATGAGTTATGACACTCAGCATGTAAAGATCATATAAAAGGAAATAATAATCAGGGTCAGTAAGCAAATAAATCAAATATTTCCTCTTTAAAACATTAATCATGTGAGGCTTTACTACTTAACAATTCTTTTATTATTTCTTTTTCAGTAACAGTGACATCTGTACAATTCATTAGTACTTCTTTTCATTAATCTTGGTAGCATCTTTTAATTCAGTCAATAATGAACATTTACTAGTACATGAAGATTCCAGCGATCCGTCGTGATAATTGCTAGCTAAGCCATGAGATCGACCGTAGACCCATCACTAAGTCTTAATCAACAGTAGTAACAGTAACGGTAGCAGTAGGGATAAATCCCTTAGTCCGTCAGTGCCTTCCTCTTCATGTTACAGATTCAAACACAAACATTAATAGCTTTTAATTCTTCATTATCTATTATACTAAGTTCACGTGAGAGAAATGCTAGCCCTACCTCAAACAAGCTCACTCAATCAATCAAATATCACATCATTCATCCCGGACATGACCTGCGTCAGGTGTGACATGGCCCGTGTTGTTCCCAGGTTAAGCACATAACACAATTGTGTTGGCTAAAACGTGTAAATCAGAGGACACGAACCGTGTTAAGGTTAACACGAACCGTTTCGGGGTCTTCACACACTTTAGAGCGACACGGCCGTTTGAAGCAGTATTAGAGTTCCGAGGAACGCAGTACGAGTCGTGTAGGCACACGCGCCATTTCATCTAGAGAGAACGCGGTCGTGGTCTAAACGACGCACGCCGAGTACGACATGGCCGTCCTTCTAGAGGACGCAGACCGGTTCACATGAACACAGTCCGTTTTGGGCTGACGTGACGGCGTTTCATCTAACGTGGCCCGTCTCCGATGCATCTTCCGTCGACACCCTTGACGCGGACCATGTTAAGTAACACGGACCATGTCCCATAACATCTATTAATTATATTTGAAGAACCCTTTCATTAAAACCCCGATTGACATGCGATTACTCTTCCAAAAATATTCATTAATCATCATTAAGCATCGATTAAAACCTGAAAATTAATTCTTCTTAATGATCCTCATTATATACCTTGGGATTCGTTCCTTCATATCTTCCATCGGTCTACGTGCTATTGCTTCCTTTTCGCTCCGTACATCGTTGATCTTCGTCTCTTCCTCTTGGCGTGATTCTTGAGACCAAAAAATCCTCTAAGGATGAGAGGGAGAGAAAGAGTAGAAGAGAGAGGAGAGGAGGGAAGAGATGGGAGAGGTTACCTGGCGGCTGAGTAGAAAATAATGAGGGTTGCAGGGAATTAATTTAGTGTTAGGGGTTTATATAGAGGTCAGTTAGGGTTTAGAGAGTTTTAGCTGTTATTAACCTAATTTCTTAACGAGTGGACTTTCCACTTAAGCCCAACACGGTCAGCGTCCCAATGGACCCGACCCATTTTTGGTCAACACGGCCCGTCCTCGCCCAACATGGCCCGTGTTCGCGTTGGACACAACCCGAATTTGGTTGGGGTGTTACATTATAACCTCCTTAAATATTAGATTCGTCCTCGAATCTAACACTAACATCTATCAATTTATTTCAATTCTCATCAGGGAATAACCTCCTTAGGAGAAGAGACACAAATAGAACCATTAGACATGTGCAAAGTTCGCCACTACCAGCATCAGTCATCGCATGCACCACGAGCATCCTGTACTGCAGACTACTCACCTGCTGGATCCAATACAAGGAAAAAGAAGTATCCACATAAGCTATGAAGCCCAATATGTAAGGCAACAATAGATAAGCATGACATGATAAACAAAAAACAGGAATAAGCTAATGATAAAATCAAAAGGTCAATTATTCCTTACTTAACAATACTTTGCTTTCTTACATTCCTTACTTATCTTTCATCATCTTGATCATCATCTTTATTTCATCATTAACATAACATCTTTTATAACATCTTGGCATCAAGAATGAGCTATAACTGATAGTTAAACATCAATCACTATGAGCATACTTTACATAAGGGGTAAGCTATGGCTATGGCTATGGCCAAACATCAATCACTCCACATTATCATCATTCTTTGGCTTACATTAATCATCTTACTTTTCATCAATAGATCATACTTCATCTTTCAATAACCAATCATTAATAACAATCATCACTCAATAATCATCAATAAATTCCTAATTCCTCTAATGCAATATGCAAACGCAATATTTAGATCAAGTGGTTATCTTTGTCATCTTTGGCTTATCCTATTAGTAACCTTGAAATGACTTTGAGGACTTTGAAATGACTTTGAGGACATTGAAATGACTTTGAGGGTTGCTTTGGTAACTTGGAATTTCTCATGAGTCTTGGACGTCTCGTCATAGGTCAATGGGGGTGCATAAGCCATTACCAACATATGATGCTCGAGAAATCCTTTTGTTGTAGGGCGGGGAGGAGCCAAGCAACAGGAACTGGGTGACAACTGCTCTACCTGTCCTACCTTTAACATCACTGCGATCCAAAAACTTTATCAATATATGGCGATCTCAACATGTAATTAGGTGAAGCATGGTGACCATTTATCTTGTCCACAAAATTAATCCTTAAATCATCATGATTGTATTCTATTAACATCATAATTGACATTGCAGCAACGTCGTCGTGAGCCGTGTCGGTCTGTGTTCGGTGCTGAATTCGATCTCATCGTCTGCCATTTCGGCGAACCGACGCAGGCCGTGTCGGGTGAAGACACGGTCTGGGTTTCATATTCTCGTCATCTTCTTTGTATTAAAATAAACCTCTTAGGACATGTGCCGTTTCTCGATCGTGTCCGTTCCTCCGACGTGGTGTGTTGTCCTTCGTTTCTTAATAAAATATATATCGACTGACATGTTAGGGCAACATGGGCCATGTCCATTTTAACCTGCGTCGTTTCCACGATCGTAACATTATTAGGGTTCGTGTTCAACTTCAGCATCCAATGCAGATAGTCTTTGATCGTCGTGTGGTCGTGTCATCCTATCTTCAATAAATAAATTCATTTAATCCGAACACGATCTTACGTCAAGGTGACGTAAGCCACGTTCGGCGATACGCCGTGTCCGTCAAAACGATAGGCGTGGGATATCTTCTTGTCAAGTCACGGTCGTGTCCTAGGTGGACACGGTCCATGTTTGCAGTCGATACGAAAAGTTAAGGATCGCGCCAATAATGTGTCGGTATCTCGACGGGATGTGGGTCGTGTCTGGATGAAGCTGTCCATGTTCCATCGTCATGTCATGAATTAAGCTATTAAAATATTGCACAAGAAATAATATATAATTCTTGGCTGAATTAACATCTTTATCTAGGCGATAAATCATCCACACAACATTCTAATCTTCATCATATTAAGCCATAATAATCTGGCATAAACCCTAACATGCAGTTTATCAATCATATAAGTTTATCTATTGGGATCCGCCTATTTACTTATCGAATCTTGTAAGGTTGTTCTTCGGTCTTCAACTGCACTCTCTTGATCTTCTCTACTACTCCTGATCTCCTTCACGTTCTCCTAAGATATGGGCATAGTTCTAGGATGAGAGAAGGGAAGAGAGAAAGAAAGAGAGAGGAAATCCTAGGAGAGAGAAATCTTACCTAAGCACCTGGTGGGAGAGGAAGAGTGATGCTACAATGGCTTGATCAAAAGAATGAAATTTCTCTCCTCTTATATCTATTTATAGGGGTGTACTTAGGGTTTCTTACTTTAAATAAAATTCTAATTTAAATTTGAATTCTGATATTTAAACAAACTAACAATCTAATCTAATCAATTCTCAAATTTAGCTGATTTGAATTTGAATCTCATAATTAAATAGATTAAAATATTATTATTTTAATTAAACTCGGACTGCCACTTGGCTATCTCCCAGCACGGGTCGTGTTGGTATGTGGTGTTATATAATAAACCTCTTAAAAACAGAATCCGTCCTTGAATTCAGGACGATGATAGAGACTTACCAAATAATGTTGGAAATTCCTTGTGCATCTCGGATTCTAGCTCCCAAGTTGCTTCACTATCGTGATGCCGACTCCACGTCACTTTGACCAATGTCACCTTCTTGTTCCCTTGGCGTTGTAGGCGACACTATAAGATCTTTACCGGTTGCTCCTCATAGGTGAGGTCCTCCTTCAGGTTGGTCTCCTCCATCTTGATGATTTTGGCATCGTCGTGCTGGTACTTTCCAGCATGGATTTATGGAAGACGTTGTGCACTCGCCTATAGAAAGGGGGTAATGCTAGTCGACATGCTGCTTCTCCAATTAGCTCCAACACCTCGAAGGGACCTACATAACGATGACTGAGTTTACCTTATTTGCTAAACCTCATGATGCCTTTAGTTGGGGAGACCTTCAACATCACTTTGTGTCACACCTAGAAAATCTGTTCTCAGCGTCTTTTGTCAGCATAACTCTTATGTCTGCTCTGCTCAATCTTCATCCTTCTTTTGATGAGATCCACCCGATTAACATATTCTTGTATTATCTTTGGGCCCATTAGCTTCTGCTCGCCTACCTCGCTCCAACATACTGCGATCAATAGAGTCTGCCATAAAGAGCTTCATACGAGGCCATGCCGATGCTGGAGTGATAATTGTTGTTGTAGGCGAACTCGATGAGTGGCAGATGATCGTCCCAGTTGCCATGCCAATCCGATGCGCATGCTCTAAGCATGTCCTCTAGTGTTTGGATTGCCTCTCCGACTGTCCATCTGTCTATGGATGAAATGTCGTGTTCAAGTTTGGTCTTGTCCTGAGGGCATATTGAAAACCTTTCCAAACTCTAGCAGTAAATCTCGGGTCTCGATAAGATACTATAGTCACGGGGATCCCATGCAACCTAATAACTTCTCTGACATATAAGTCCATCAGGCTCTCCATTGATTGTTTTCATTTGATAGGGATGAAGTGCAGACTTAGTGGGTCTGTCCACAACTATCCAGATGGCATCATTTCTTTTTTTGGACCTGGGTAGGCTGGTCACAAAGTCCATATTTATATTTTTTCACTTCCACTCCGGGATGCTCAAGTGCTTGAGCATACCATATGGCCTCTGATGTTCAATTTTAACTTGCTGATAGACAATGCATCTGGCCATATATTCAGCAATTTCTTTCTTCATGTTGTTCCACCAGTAGGTCCTTTGCAGATCCTTGTACATCTTGGTACGCCCTAGATGGATGACAAACTCTGACTTGTGTCCTTTATTCAGTACCTCCCTCCTGAGTGCTGCATCACTGGGAACTCAGGCGACCTCTGTATCTGATCTCTGCATCCACGGACATGACAAAGTCTTGAGCTTCATGGTTGTACCTCCTGCACATGTGGTCGAATTCTGGATCAGCTGCTTGGGCAATAATGATTCTATTCACCAAGTCTGATTATACTTGATGAATCACCAGTGTGGCTTTAGGCCTACTAGGTCTTGGGTTCCAATGATTATATCCTTCATCTGATTCCACATGTGTACCTTCATGCTAGCAAGTGTTCCTTCCCACTTCTTGCTTAATGCATCAACGACTAAGTTGGCCTTCCTTGGGTGGTATCCAATTTTGATCTCATAGTCTGTCAGGCACTCAATCCATCTTTGTTGTCTCATGTTGAGGTCTTTTTGCGCGAAAATATACTTCAGGCTCTAGTGATCTGTGTAGACCTTAAAGTTTTCATATATAGGTAGTGCCTCCATATCTTTAAGGCAAAAACCACTGTTGTCAACTCTAGGTCATGTGTGGGATAGTTGACTTCATGTTTCTTGAGCTGCCTAGAAGCATATGCTACGACCTTGCCATGCTGCATGAGTACACAATCAATACCTATGTCACAAGCATCGATGTACACCACATACTCGCCACTCCCAAAAGGGATGGTGAGTACTGGTGCAGTCGTTCGTCGGGTCTTCAGCTCTTGGAAGCTCTGCTCGCACTTCTGGAACCAGCTCCTTTCTTCGTCAAGTTTGTCAAAGGCGATGCGATCTTCGAGAAGTCTTCAATGAACCGCCTGTAGTATCCTACCTGTCCCAAGAAGCTGCGAATCTCCCCGACATTTGTCGATGGTGACCAATTGGAGACATCATAAACTTTTGTCGGTTCCACCGTGATCCCTTGCTTTGACACTATGTGACTAAGGAACATAAACTGGTCTAACCATAATTCATATTTAGATAACTTTGCATACAACTGGTGTTGTCGCAAAGATTCCAATACGATCCTTATATGCTCTCTATGTTCTTTTGGGCTTGATGAGTAGATAGAGATGTCATCTACAAAGACAATGTCAAATTGATCCAAATAGGACCTGAACACCTTGTTCATCATATCCATGAATGTGGCAGGTGCGTTCGTCAATCCAAAGGGCATCACCAGGAATTCGTAGTACCCATATCTAGATCTGAATGCAGTCTTGGGTACATCTTCCTCTACAACTTTCAGTTGGTGCTAGTCGCTCCTCAGGTCGATATGTGAAAATAATACAACTTTAGAGAGTTGATCGAAAAGGTCATCAATCCTTGGTAGAGTATATTTGTTCTTGATGGTGACCTTGTTGAGCATCTTGTAGTCTATGCACAACCTAAGAGAGACATCCTTCTTCTTCACGAACAAGACCGGAGCTCCCCAAGGTTAGACACTCGGTCTGATAAAACCCTTGTCTAGGATCTCTTGTAGTTGTTTCTTCAATTCCTGCATTCTGCAGGTGCCATCCTGTAGGGTGCCTTTGAGATTGGAGTTGTGCCTGGTAACAACTCTACCTGAAGTTCACTTCTCTTTGTGGTGGCAAGCCAGAGATGGCTTCTGGAAAGACGTCCATGTACTCTCTGACGACATCCAGTTGTTGTGGGTCCTTCTCCTTAGGCTCAGTGCTGATGAAACTAGCCAAGTAGCCTCTGCATCCACTCTTGAGTAGTTGTTGTGCTTGAATCGTCATTATTAGCATCTTATTATCGTTTGTGGTCCTTCCTCTTATCGTCACTTGTCGCTTGCCGTGAGAGCTGATGACCACCTTCTTATTCTTGTATAGGAGTATAGCATTATGGTAGGACAATCAATCCATACCCATTATATTCTTTAATGAGGATGACTATCAGATCTGCGGAATATTCATTCCCCTTCACTGGGGATGTACTTCATGGCATGGGTGGTTTCCATGAGTATGGTGATATCCATTATACATTTCATATCATGTATGTTAAGTCCAATGTAATGACAAAGTCACTAGATATAAATGAGTGTGTAGCACTGAAATCAAATAAGACATCATAGTGACTCTAGCTATATTCTCCTTACTCATTATAAAGAATTTATCTTTATGTCACATTGACAATCATTGATCATACCTATTGATTGAAAACTATTAACTTTCTCACTATTAACATGTTGTGGTGTGATATTATTGACTTTCTTTTCCTACTCTAACTTCTCATTAAATCCTTTTATCTTCACCATTAGAAAATTCTTAGGGTGGGACAATAAAATTCCTCCATCACATGACCTCTCTAAAATCAATGGGACAAGAACTCAAATTAAACTTCATCATATGCTAGGTGTTAAAACCATCACATAGTCCCTGGAGGCTCATTTCTTATCTTAAAGACATTTGGTCCTATGAGTTTTAACTTTCCTTGAGGTCATGTTCCTCTTAAACATTATATAGGAGATAAGAGTTCTTCTTCTTGATCTTGGGAGGCTCTCACCTGACGGTTAACAACATGTCTAAGGCCATCTATATACTTATATCAAAAAATAATCATGTCAATAATAACAATCTTATTGCCTTACAAACCAACGTCCTCAATTCTTTCAAGAAATTGTTCGCTTTGGGTCTATGGCCCGCACCAATTTAAAAAGCATCTTCAATAATAAGGGAGGATGCTACATATAACACCATCACTACAACAAAAGGCCATATTTGCGTCAAATTATTTGGGAGGGTCTAAACGACCCTCTCAAACCAGTTGGGGTGGTCTAAGATCGCCCAAATTTCCAAAACATAATTTAATCTTCCCTACATTTTTTCCCCTTTTCATTTTCTCTCTCCTCGTAATCATGTTACGTTTTCCCCAATCGAACCTCCATTTCCTTTTCTTCTTCTTCGGCGGCAGAAGGTTCCTTCTTCCTTGTATCCGGTGATGGCGCATCTCCGGTGAGTCTCTTCTCAGTTTTTTCCTCTAGCGGCGCAACCTTCTTCTCTCGTACATTTT
This sequence comes from Pontederia paniculata, assembly GCA_001647135.1. Taxonomy (NCBI): domain Eukaryota; kingdom Viridiplantae; phylum Streptophyta; class Magnoliopsida; order Commelinales; family Pontederiaceae; genus Pontederia; species Pontederia paniculata. The sequence goes on along the minus strand of LTAE01012167.1, from coordinate 16,596 downwards.
TTTTATTTTTCCACCTTCCTCTGGCGGCATGGAACTATGCCGGATCGACGACGATCTGACAAGGATCTGTAGTGCGCACCCCTTCGGGTGCGACCCTGCACGAGCACACAGTGGCGCGCCCCTGCTGCCGCGACCGCTGTCAACTCATGTCATGCAGCGGTCGCGGCAATAGAGGCGCGCCACTACGCGCTCGTGCAGGGTCACGCCCACAGGGGCGCGCCTGTAGGGGTGCGCCACTATTCGCTCTTGTAGGGGCGCGCCCGCAGGGGTGCGCCACTATTCGTTTTTGTAGGGGCGCGCCACTGCTCGCTCGTGCAGGCGGGCGCGCCCGCTGTAGGAGTGCGCTCGTATGATCCATTTCATATTTTGTTTATTTCCAAATATCATAAAATCTGATTTTTAGCAATTTCAGCTTCGTCTCC
>LTAE01012164.1:0-14214 GCA_001647135.1 Pontederia paniculata | reverse complement strand
TATATATATATATATATATATATATTTTAAACATCCAACTCAAATTATATAGTTGGTTTTAATGTTTATCAAACTAAGTGATAAACATACATTAATTAAACTCTTCATAATCCTCAACTATCATTGGATCCAAATTAATCTAATATTAGAGCGTGAATGATGACACAAGAGGATATCACTTTATGTTATAATAATAATCCCACTTTGTACTATGAGATAATAAGAGAATTTATTTTAAAATTTAATGGATGTGTAACTTATTTAAATAGAATATATAGTGTATTCTACTATATAAATAGTTGAACATAAGACATACGACAAAAATAAATAATTTATTTAAGATTTATATTCTACTTATTTTTATTAATTATAAATTTCAAATTTGGCTAACTAAATAATATAAATACAAACTATAACTTAATGGTACATTTTTATTAAATCTTTGATTTTATGTACGATGTATCGATAAATAAAAAAGAAATGCCATGTGAGTTCGTTGGTGGACCTATGCCGCGTCTTGCAACAGCTAGAACGCATTCCACCTTCCTAAAATTAAAAGGTGATTGATATGTGTCCAAAACTTTTGTTTGCTATCTTGTTCCAAATGTAACATATTAGTGCCTTCCACCGCTTCAACCATCCGTTCCCCTTTGCCAAAACTAATATATTTATTTGAAAACAAAGATCAATACAAAATATCATATGAACATTCCCTTTGAATTCACACACGTTCAAAGGCAACAACAACATTAATAATAAACTCTATTACCAGAATTTTTAATATGCAAACCAACGTGATCAATTTTTTAATAGGCAGCATCTAATCTATTTATTCTCGTCTAAAAAATTAATATTTCGAGTTCGCAGATATTCATAATACCAAAAATTTAATTGAGACTAATTTTCAAATAAAGCAATACTAAAAAAATGATTGAGTTAACTCAATATATGGAATAAAGCGGTATTACCGACATTTTTTACTGTTGATATATTTATTAAATCATTATTAGTTTTGAATATCCGAAATAAAAAAAAGTTTACTGCAGATTAACTTTTTCTTTAATTTGTATATATAAATAATATGGATAATTAATCTAGTATCTTAGCACTTTAAAAAAATAAAATCTAATTCACATATCAAATCAAAGAGAAAAAACTATATTATATTAATTTTAAGATATCACTCAACAAAAAAGAAATTATATAACAAAAAACTAAGCCTAAAAACTATGGTGTTAAGATTAAAAAAAAGAAAAGAAAAGAAGAGAAAAGAAAAGAAACTAAAAAGGGCGATAAGTGCGACGAATCCCGTTCACATTGGCAAACAAACCAATGAGCTCTTGCTTGTACGGAAGGAACGACTGCCGTCCTCCCTCGTTCGCCGCGTGTCCTACGCTCCGCCGGCCGGTGACCGCATCCCGGTCGTTTACTTCACTCACACTACGCCTTCTCATCGGCGCCATCTTCCCTTTACCGTTCTCCGCCGACGCCGGCGATGGCGACGTTGTCCTCGCATCGAGGCTGAGGCGCCGACGTGGTATCTCGACGGAATTGGCCTTCTTCTTCTTTTTCTTCTCCTCCTCCTCCTCACCGGCATCCTTCTCCGGCTCCTCCTTCTCGGTCGCGAGGAAGACGAACTTTTCCTTGCCGTCGCTCTGGCTGCGCCCCATCACCAGGTCCCTGATTCGCCACCGGAACAACGACCCGGTGGAGCCGCTCTTCTTGCACCGAGCCGGCGACGAGCCCGCCGAGGACCCCGGCGTCCACAGGCAGTACGTGTCCGGCGGGATTCCCGAGAGCTCGCTCAGCGCGACCTCCTCCTCGTCCTCCTCCGAACCCGAGCCCGTAACCCGAGCCCGCGGTGGTGCTGGTCTCCCGCCGCTCCTCGATGAAGAGATGCCGGAGCGGCCTTCTCTCCGGCGGCTTGGGCTTCTCCTCGGCGGCCTCTGGGAGGAGGATCCCGCGTCCGAAGACGGGATAGATGGGGCGGATCCGGCCGTCGTAGAATATGTCGTCGGCGGAGATCGGAGAGCCGACCTCCGGGACGTTGATCGCGAAGGTGAACTCGAACTCCTCCTCATGATCCTCGTCGGTGACGGCATCGGCCTCACCGGCATCCTGCGTCGGCGGTTCTAGGGGAACGGCGGGTACGAGCTGAGGGGAAGCGCAGTCGACGGGGGGGATGAGCCGGTCGTCGTCGCGCTTGCAGAAGCTAAGCGACGGCGTCAGGCCGACGGGCTCGACGTCGTCCCTCTCCTCTTGCATCGCTGATGGCGGCGGTCGTGGTTTGCTTTGCTTCGCTTCAGGAGGAGAAAGGAGAGTGGTGATACGGACACTGGTAACAAAGGGACACGGCGTCGATGGGCAAGTAATAAAATATAAGGAAGGGAAGGGAAGGGAAGGGAAGGGAAGGGAAGGATTTGGAAGGGGGAGGAAGGGATGGCATGGGGCGACTTGAAGCGTTATAAGAGGGAGTTCCCACGTGCCGGCGGTAAGTGGCAGGTCGTGATGCTCGTGTGAGCCCTTTTCTCGGGCTTTTTGAAAAATATTATTTAATATTTATATGAATTCATAACTTATTTCGGATTAAATTGAGAAAAAAATGCTCTTAATATTTAAACAAATTCACCAATGATGATGGAAAAAAATATAAGGTCGCCTATTTAAATATTTAATTTATTGGAAGAGAAAGATATTTATAGTTGGAGATAAATCCATTCTAATTGTTGAAAGATTAACTAATCAATCTGAGCTAGTGTCATATCAAATATATTGCTGCATGTATATAGCCGGAGATAAATTTTGCTTTAGAAATAATCAATTTTTTATTTATTTTGAAAACCATCAAATTTATCTAACATTTAATTATCGTTTAAATATCATTTTGTAAGATGGAAAATGAGGCTCATTTGACAGTGGAGACGAACATAAATGTTAACATGTATCACATAAAACACTTGCATTTTGTTAATTTCTTTCTCCATGACCAGTGACGTGTGTATTCTTCGGGAGCAAGGAACAGTCATCACTTCTTCAAGAATATTTATTGATCTCTCGTGGGAAAACAGCAGGAATTAATTAATCTATTAATGATGATTAGAAAGTTTTTTTCATTTCTACTTAACAAGTAACAAACAAACGAACCAAACACTTGTTCATGTTTTGATGGATCGTTGACATTTCCAGAAGAAATTGACCTAACGAGCCAATCTTCCAATGAGAGAAAAATGGACGACTTTGCATGGTATGCCCGATGTACTCGTTCATTTGTCAATGAAGTATATTGTATGATTTTAGAAGAGACCCCTTGGAGCGACATTTATTCGGCGTTGTGGTCAAGCAAGAAAGACTTCGAGTTCAAATAAAGTTGTCAAGCAAGCGTTTAGAAAATGAATATTTTTTGAAAATTATTTTCTAGTCCATCAGCAATTATAACATTTTTCTGTCTTTGATTTTAAATTATAAACTTATAAATCTTAATCTCTGAATTTATCCTAATTATTATTTGAGGTTACATTTGCTAAAAAATAATGATCTTATTCCTACTTTTTGCACTCAAACACTTTTTAAAACGGCAAGAACAAATTATTCTTATTAATTTTTTAAGATTTTGAAACTACCTCAGTTTCTTCAAAATTGCTATATTTCTCTCCCATATTGAGAACATCACATCACATCAGCAACATGTTTCACATTTTCTTTTATAACTTGTTTTGTTATATATTTTATAGTAACAATTAAATAATTAATTAATATTATTAATTATGATTTGGGAATTATTAAATTATGCTCAAAAGGGTAACATTATACATAAATGATAAAAAATATAATATGATAAACATTTAAATATACATGTTTAAGTATTAATTAATTATTATATTATCATAATTTTGGGTATTAATATATTACCAAAAATATAATAGTGGGAAATGTTAGATAGTGATTGCAAATATTAATAATTACTATGAAATATCATAATTATTTAGTATTAAGATTTTATTAAAATAAACAAAGTAACCTAATTATATGTTATTAGAAACATATTTATTTGTATAATTAAAATTATTGTATCGTTAATATTTTATGATTATTTTAAAATTATAAATTTTATTCAACTCAATAGTTAGCATTATATTGGTATGGTCTTTTTTAAAAAAGCAAGATAACTAATAATTTAAATAAATATATAATTATCATTTTGTAACATTAATTTTATTACTTTATTTTTCTCGTATCCACATGTCAATCAAACACTGTCAAATTTTAATTATTAGAATGCTAATAAATCAACTAAATACATCACAACACTAGAAAAAAACATCACTTTTATTATTTTCACACGAAAAAAATATTCTACTAATTTTCATCCCTTATCCTTCTACCAAACAATCCTTAGTTCTGTCGTACTCCATCAGTAACTTTATTTTCAAAAATTGCGCAATATCATTTTGACCTTTATAAAAAAAGTAAAAACAACAGCAACAAATAACAATATTGTTGCTCAATTCATTTCATAATGATTAAAAAAATTACTAACTATTTCTTTCACCTTACTTCAATTTTTAATTTTTTGCATTAAGAAAATAAAGGTAAAAATGATATTAAATAATTATTTTTTGAATAAAATTTGACGAAAGGATTTAATTGACAAAACAATATAAGTTCACGATCTAAAACTTGTTAGTCTGTAGTTTAAGATTAAATGCTAAAAAAATATAATGATAGGGCGTTGGAGGAAGTAATCCAAATTTTTAACTATTTTATTTACTGTACTTGTGAATAATTCATCTCAACATAACCTATTTTGATAACTCAGCACTATATTGGTTTCTAATGCTTGATGTAAAAATTTCGGAACACTGGCTTATAAAACATTGATGTTTAAAATTTTTGTTACCTTCATCGAAATCCTACTATTTCATAGTTATTTATATCAAATTATACGAGATATTAATTATTGTAATAATCTAAGTCCATCTTTATATTTTTTATCATTTTCAATTATATTGTATTTGGAGATGACTGAACAATTAACAATGATTTAAGTAGTTACATATTTGGTATTAGAATACCTTCAATGATTTCTTATAAAAAAATATTAAATGATCCTAATTAAATGTAAAATATATGGTTTATTTTAACTGGCTTAAATTATTCTAATATGATAACTTGGAAGGTTCATCCTGCCTTTATTGGTCACCCTGCTGGTGGAATAATTGCTACGTTATCCATGATCCATTACAGCTGTGCAGGCAAAGATGGCAATCTATTGGCACAAGTGTTCAAAAGCCAAATGGGATCTCTTCAAATTCCAATTTCCTTCCACGATTCAAGTATGTATTATATTCCTGCCACTACCTCCTTTTTTTTCTGTGTAAGAATAGAAAAGTTGACGTCTGCAATACGCAATCTATGTGTAAGAAGAAGGCACTTAAATCACCTCTCACTTTAATTAATTATACTACCTTTTTAGACTTAATTAATACAAAATTGAGATAAAGATCTGGCATCAAATTAGCGACTTTTGATATTAATTCAAAATTACTAACTGTTTTAGAATACAATTCTACTAATTAATTATACTGCGAGACATCGAGATACGTAAATTATATGAAATATTTAAGTATTTAATTATGGAGATTGATTTAAATTAATTATTTCATTTTTGTATAAAAGAATTAGTTTTTATTTTAAAATAAGAAAACCAATCAGATGGTTTAAATGTATTAAATATAGAAACTCAGATATATTATAATATTAATTTGGTATTTGATGATTTAAATTGTACTCATGCTTAATTAATTGAATCGCCATCCTCGAATGATTCCTCAGCTCACAAAATTTAATGAGGTGGACAAGATTTAATGAGGTCGGCAGGAGTAATTACAAAATTTGAAGATTGATAAGTTAGAAAGTTTTAGAAAAAAGTCCACTGAGAAGAACTTTTATTTGATTTAAAGAAAGCTTTGAATCTTTACCTACACAAAAAACAAATTCAAAATGAAGTCTTTGGATAGTAAAATTAAATTAGCCTGAGCATTTAGAAGTGCATAAAAATATTAGTGCTTATCACTTATTTTTCTATTTGATAAATTAAAATTGATCTTTAAGTTCTATTTACTTTGATGAAAATGAAGAATTCAATAAAATAAAAAAGTAACTTATATTTATATATCAATTCAAAATTTTAAAGAAATGATTCTAAAATATAAAAAAAAAGAGATTCCGTGAAAAGAAAAACATAGTCTAACATTATAACATCCATGATTTTAATTAAATCAGAATTTAAGATGTAACAATAAATTTATTTATGCATTCCGAGCTACATTTAAATAATAGAGGCTTATTCATTTTAAAGTTAGAAGAAGCCCCTAGAGAACCCTATAAATAGGCCTTAGAAGGAAGAAAACTCTTTTTCTTTCCCACATGAGGAAGAAGAAGCTAGATCACCTAAAGATTTAGGTAAACCTTATAACATCGCATCATATATGAATGATAAAATAAAGGATTTTTAGAAAAGTTGCTTGGATCTAATTCCTATTGATAGAGTTTCATTTTGGAAAAATTGCATGTTGGGTCATATGCTAGATGAAGATGATTTATGATGAGATTCATGTTCTTTAATCCCTATTTAGCCTTTAGCACGACTAAATTAATTCGGCTAAGATTAAAAGTAATGATTGATAGTCAGAAATATGAGGTTCGATCCCGATATCATCTCTTAAATGTTAAAGTTTTATAGTCGCGAGTTTCTATAAAAAAATGAGAAATAAAACATCATCATAGACGTGAAATTGAATTTCACGATCATGAAGGCATCAGAGGACTTCGGTCACGGCCATGATAGAAACCATCACGACCCGTGACGCCAAGACGAGGGAACGAAGGGCTACGATCATAGAGAAACTATCACTGGTCGTGAAGTGCAACAAAGGAAGTCAACTTTTGGCATCGCTCGTGAGCGTGACTTCACGAGCCGTGAAGTTTTCGGTCATGCCCGTGAAAAGATAGTTGTAGCCATGAAATTATATGGAGAAAGGCAATGTTGTGGTCACGCCGTGAGATGAAGATCGAGTCACACAAGTGAAGTTGAATGTTACGCCCGTGAAAGTAAAGATACGGGTCGTGAAGATTGAAGAAGGAATATCGATGTTTCGACCATGCTCGTAGCTAAGTTATCATGCCCGTGAAATTGTAAGTCACGCCCGTGAATCTGAGTTCACACCTGTGAACTTCTTGTAAACATGCCCACCAAGCTCATCGTCACGCCCATGTAAACCCTGTCATGGGCCGTGACACCACATAAGTTTAAGGAGTAAATTAATTGTTAACCGTTAGAGTTGAGACCGGAGTTTGATGTACACTATTTTTCCCTTGTTGAACAAATGACTAACTTTGACTAATTGTTTGATTCTACTGAATGATTGTTTGATGTTAATGTATTGATCTAGAACTTTTTGAAGATAACATAGGAATGAGCTTACTGCTTAACTAATAATAGAATTAAAAATTGTTAATATTTTATTATTGAATTTATTGCATAACGAGGAAGGCCCCGATGACTGTTTAGGGATTTGTTCCCTCCTATCTAGGGACCTAGTCTCTCCTGTTTAGGATCTTCATACCTCCTATTTAGATATTTATCCCTCCTGATGCGCACTTCATGAATCATGACCTAGCTAGTCGTGCATGTGCCCGGACAACCTGAATCTTCATTGTGCTTGATAAAAAGTTCACTACTTATTGTAATATTTGACAAACTTAGGATAAGATACTTAGAAAAGAATCAAGTGGTTCTAAGTATTAATTGAACTTAAACTTACTAAATACTGAAGCTATTACGCATCTTGATGCGACCGATGTTTTCGTCACTAATGATACTTATAAGAAGAATATAAAGTAAATAATTAATGTCAAGAACATATTGAACTTCTGAAATCACTATGCATCATAGAATGCAACTTGTAATATATGTGACTTACTCCATATAAGATTATAATGTTAATGTTTTAATGTTATGTTATATGATTGATGTGCATTATGATATTGGTGCTAAAACACAAACTTCATCTTTAATTGTTGGAGTGCAGAAAATGGCAAATTTTCAGTTAAGGGATGAAAACATAATTTTTGAAGATGTTACAAATTAGAAAAATAAAATCTCGATAATTATTCTTATATGTCTAAGTACGCTAAATGTGATTTTTAATGAATTTTAGGTGATGCTTTAGTTAGGTAAAAAGAAGGTGTAAAATAAAAAATCTATAAAATTATTGATTTTATTCTTTGACCCAAAATTTAGATTTTGATTCTTTAATAATTAATTTTTAAATATTTTTTTTGAATCCAAATGAGGATAATTTTTTATTTATATGTAATGTCTTAAGTAAATGAATAAATAAAAATAAATAAGGAAAATAACAAATCATTTACTTATTCATATATGAACTTTCTACCATCTTCATCTTATCTTTTACCACCTCCATCTAAAGATGTGCATAAACTAGAAGTCTAGTCTTAAGTCATTTAAATTTTTTTTTAAGTTATGAAATCATTATCAGTTATATCTTTTTATTATTTGGAACAATAACAAAGTATTTTATTTTAACTAGATTTATTTATAGAGTTTTATTTTAGTATATTGTGTTTATATTATCGATCGATTTTTTTATCAAAGTCAAACTAAAAAAAAATATCATGACTTTTTAAAATTTGTATTCTACATGACCAATGACGAATATGAATTTGAAGGCGTCACAAACACTCAACGGTAATAAATAGTGTCCCGTGTATACATATTTGTATAGATGTTTTCATGAAGAAGAATATATTGTGACCATGAACATAGATGAACATGTCACAATCGGTGTAAAACGATGTGAGATTTAGGCTTATATTTGTGTCCTTTTATTAAAAATGATTCATAAGAAAAACAATTTTCTTTATATTTATCTTTTATTGTGCTTAAGTAATAAGTTAAAAGTTAAAATTATTTATTTACCATCCGTTTTCATTTTAGAATAAACAAAATTTAATTACTTAAGGGTGAAAAGGTTCTTTTATTTTTTAGTTAAAAAACTTATTCAAACAACGTCTTTTAATTTGAGAAACTTTTAGATTTGAATGCTCTTCCTCAACTCAGTTCTTAATTCTCTTGAGGGTGCTGAATATACTAAAAATCTAAAACTACTTGTAATTTTGAATCTAAAAGAATGAGATTTTTTTTGGATAAAATTATGAACGATTTTACTTAAAAAATTATACATGATGCGGTATATTTACTATTCTTTTTATTGTCCAACTCCTTGGAAAAAAAAAAGTATACTTGTATTGTCGGGTCTTTATCGACGTGGGGGTGTCATGTTGGCCACTTTGGACCTGCCACCAAATTGGCTGCATGGAGAATCTGCAACAAGCTGCGGCCCGCTGTTTCTTGTTAAAAATGAGTGAAGTCCACGTCCCCTTCAATTTATCACCACACATGGACACAAACTTGAAGACATACTTAGTTAGTTGGGGGACCTCGATTCGCATCTTGTTTGTGTCTTGTGCAGTGGGCCTCAAGATAATGCAAACTCTTTGTTAAATTTTCTTTTAAATTATCCAATCAATTCCATGTCAACTTGTGTTATTAAAAAGACACAAGTAGATTCCGACTAATCCAATTCATGTTGATAACATAGAATTGGATCTTAATTAACAAGACCATTTTTTATTGTTTCAAATTAGTTAACTCCCGAATGTTCAAGTTCTCCATGTCTTTAATTATTTGACAGGTGCAAAAGGTTACAAGTCGCACTCGACTGTGAACAGATAATTAACTTGAGGTCCCCAAGAATAGGAATTGTCACCCACTAATGCATAAACAGATGATAAAGGTGACATATTCTCAGTTCGGCTCGCATCCGAAAGTACATCATAAAATATGCTTCTGAAAATATATATGTCCAACGCATAAAAGAAGAAGAAGAAGAAAAAAATCCTTTAAAGGTAGAACAAAAAATGATTGTGTGGTGAGCCGTGAGTATATAGAACTGTAGATGATGGCCCATGCATTGAAAAATGCTGTACAGATCATACATCATTAAACCGATTCAATATGAACTTTTCATTTTTCATCGTGAGTTCCAAATATATCATGTGGAGCAGCTACTGAGTGAGCTATGCCGGATCCATGAAAAATAGCTGAGGTAGATAGCGATTTGGCATTTCACTACCTATACACAGGTGCATGTGCATGGCCACAACGTACCATAATTCCATATTCTGCCACATGACCATTTTGCTCCAAGGCCGCTTGTTACAATACGATTCTGTTCGTCAGATGATAACAAACGAGGGAACTGTAAACTCCATTAACCATCAAACCCAGGATATGAGGCAAGCTGAAGCTGATATCTTGACGCAACAAAGGCAACTGCAAAATATGGCATACGATGTTACTTTATCATGATAATATAAGAAGAGGCCACTACAATAAACTTTAAATTAGCATCTAGAATTATATGTTATTTCCAGACTCATAGAGCAGTAATACTATGAGGGCTGCAAATACATGAAATTCACTGAACTTCTTGCTGAATTTATATGAAGACCATGCTGACAACCTAAATGTTTATGTACCTTTCTGCTTGCTACTTCAGTATTGAGATAGATGTGAGAATTTCAGTTGAATACCGAAAGTCATATCTGAAAAGTATGGGTGATAGAAGTACATATGATACAACTTCTCTAACAATGATTCAGGTTTAAAAACAAACCCAGGTACTATTATCATACATTGACATAGGACAGTAGAACCCCCATTTTCTAGCATAGATATTTACCATTTATTGAAAATCGTATAACTACATGAATAAGAAGATTTCTCACCTTGAGGCAATTCTGCCTTGAGCATTTTAGTCCTGTTTGGGACAAGAATAGGGTAATGAGAAGTAACAAGAATATTCCTTTTTTTGTTTTTGTAAAAAGAATAAGAGTGAGATATTCTTGTGGTGGTATTTTAATGATATATTTGGATTAATTAATTGGTATCCTAGATATTTTTTATTGAAATGCAAAAAATATAGTAAAATTAATATTTTATTATTATAATTCTAATTATTGAATTGAATAAAAAAAACTATTAGCACTAATTCTAATTATACACAATAACATATTAATTAGTCTTTTTTTTATTTACAATATAATATTAACTACTAAATAATTATGATATTATCATAATTAAATAATACTTGAAAAGACTAGTTAATACTTGTCGTCATTCTATTTTTAATAATATACTATTATCTAATAATTAACTAAATACTTAATTGTTAATCTTTATTTATTATTCATCTATAATGTAACACTTTTGTGCAAAATTTATAATATGTTAAAAACTTAATTAATTATATTTAATTATATAATTATGAATATAAAATAAAGGCAAGTTAAAAAAAATTTGGTGGCACAAAAAATTAGATAGTGTTTGATTGAAATGAGAAAAAAATAAATTTAACATTTTGTTATATACTTTTATTAAATATAATTAGGGATTCATGGAAAGTATTAATTACAATTAATTAATATAATTCTAATGATTGAATTAAACAATGATAAAAACTATTATCACTAATTCTATTTATACAAATTAACATATAATTATTATTTATTTTATTTAAAATAAAATATTAACGACCAAATAATTATGATATTATAGTAATTATAATACTTACAAAGACTAGTTAATGTTTGTCGCTATTCTATTTCTAATAATATATTATTACCTAATAATTAATTAAAATACGTAATTATTAATATTTATGAAATTATATTTATTTATTATTCATCTATAATGTCACACTTTTGTGCAAAATTTTATAAGACACTAAAAACTTAATTAATTATAATTAATCCTATAATTATGAATATAAAATAATTTAATAAAGCAAGTTAAAAAAATGGTGGCAAAAAAAGGTTTCTGCCATTGACAAGAACATTTTGTTCTTATGTAAAGAATTAAAATGTTTCAAGATAGTTTTATAATTTGATAGAATAAAGTTGTTCTTGGGATGTTTGAATGTAAAAGCTGGAATAAAGAGGCTGTTTTCTATTATTCTCATATCAAACCATGCCCAAATTTATGTTTCCTACGCCCTCACCTTGCATGAAGAATCTAAGGCCGGGCAGAGTTTTTTCTAGGGCAAAGAAAGCAGTCCATGTGCTAATATGTTGTCACATAAAATATTTTGGGGTGTGATATAAAATATTTTTGCATATTGTTGGCTTTATTTATTATGATATATGTGAAGTTTAAATCTTATAATTGTAAATATATAGGATCCTCAAAATATGATAAAAAATGCTTCTACTCACTTGAGTGTTCAGATCATTACAATCGCTGTGGGGCTTATTCTCCAATTTTTTATATACCGACCATTTCATCTTAGTAGCTAGAAATCACATTTTGTTTGGCCTAAATTATACTAAACTTGTACAAAATGCATTAAAATTTTTCTAGCATAATTTTCTTATATTCCCATGGCATATTAAGGACATGTTCATACTAATCATAATTATGGCACCTAAAGGTATAATTATTGTCCTACAAAGAATCAACTTATCAACATTCATACATTTCATCAAACACTTGACGCACATTGTACATTCTTAATTATAATAATCTAACAAGAATTCTAAGTTTTCCTATATCTTCCTTCTCGTTAATGGCATTGATTCAATATGATTCAATGTTACATAAAATTAAAAATGATGGACACTACAAGAAAAGCGATCTTTAACGACCAAATATTAACGACGAGGCGAAAAATGGTCGTTAATGATACTCTTTAGCGATGAGTAAATAAAGTCGTCGTTACTTAATGAATCAACAACGACGAGCAAATTTTTTTTTCGTAATAAAATGTGGCCCGATCATTAATAATAGTAATTAATGATGACATATTTAACTCGTCTTTAATGATCAATTAATTATGACCATGAATATCATCAGTAAGTTTTTTGGAATTAATGATTAAAAATCTTGTCGTTAATAATCAATTAACGGGTGGGTAACTAAAAAATGTTTCCTCCAACACATATTTTTATAAAACACTCTAACAGATTTTAAGAAGTATGTTAAAAAAACAAGCAAATTCCCCATAGTTAATTTATTATTTAAGAAAATATCTCTTTCCTAAGAATAATAATTCACTATACTAAAAAAATTGCATCTGCACCGTTTAATAGAAAATCATGAAAAAGAGGAAAATCCTAAAGTGATTATAAAAGGAAATAATAATTCACAACGTTGGTGCCTTGTATGATCTCTCTCTCTCTCTCTTGTTCGTGAGCAGGAGGCACCGAGGCTCCATCCATCCCTCTCTCTCTCTCTATCTATCTCTCTCTCTCTATCTCTTTCTCTCTCTCCTCCACCCCTCTGTTGGTGACAAGCACCTCCCCCCTCTCTCTCTATTCCTTGTTCATGAGAGCAGGCACACGAGGGGCCATCTCTCTCTTCTCTCTCTTATGTGCCTTAAGGCCTCCCTGTTTTTGGGAAGGGGAGGCAAATTCAGGGGCATAAATTTTTTTCGTTTGTGCACTTCTATGCCCTTGCCACTTATCTTTGTATTTCCCACAGTGCCTTCATGCATGTATATGTTTGACTGTGTGCCCTTTTTTCCTATTCAACTCAAGGTGCGTCCCCTTCATTCTCCCCTTTTCATCAATAAAGCCCAGAAGTTAACTACAATGTCAATTGGTAACTATGAGTCAGAGGTTGTAACGCCCCCAAATTCAAACCTCGCCAGATGGCAAAATATAAACTCGGGGACGCTACGATGATATGATCCTTTGACCAATAATTTGATTATGTTGACCGATCAATAAAAATAACATAAATGCGGAAGACTTTAATCAATTAAAAATAATATTCAATAAAGTAAATGCGGAAGTCTGAACAATATAATTAGTGTCGTAAATCTGATGACTCTAGGGATGACACTAAGACCCTGACATATGCATAACATCAGCATCATCACGAGCAAATCTGTAGTCACCAACACCATCTTCCACTATAGAACTAGTTACTTGTAGGATCATACATGAAAAACAGTATTCCATGAGCAATTACGCTTAGTGTGTAAGGCACAAGTAGATATAGAATCATAACGATAAACATGATAACAATAAACTTAATACTGATATAAATCAATAGGTAGTGACATGGTGAGT
>LTAE01012163.1:0-11255 GCA_001647135.1 Pontederia paniculata | reverse complement strand
CGCCTCCTTCAGACGAGATCTTCTTATACTCTAGGGTTGGATAATGTTGTGTGTGGACCCTTGGATCAATTCTACCTTTCGATCAATGGTGACAATGAAAGTCCAATAAAAATTATCCAAATCCTCATAAATATGATAGAATCAATTCTTTAAAGTCTTTGATCAAATCCCAAACTTTTTGGCCGTCAAATCATATCAAAATCTTGAATATATAAATGTGTGTACCTTCCTCACGGCCTATAAGTATAGATGGCTACATGATTTCTCAAGTCGTCACTGCCCGTGATGATATGTCACGGCCCATAACATGGGCGTTGTATAGCTATGCATCTTAAATTCTTATCTCTTACGGCCCATAAGTTGTGATCACGACCCGTAACATTGAACTCATATACTCAACCGCTTCTTCCAAGGTCATGATGCATTGTGACGCTCTGTGATATCTGCCTTCATGACCCTAACATGGTATTATGGCCCGTGAAGTATCTGAAGGTTGAACTGGCTACTCTATAAGAGTCGTGAATAATTGTTGCGGTTGTGATTCCCACCATAACGACCCGTAATAAGTCATCACGGTCCGTAACGTTGGAGTTGAAGTTGCAGCGCCTCGATAAAGGTATTTATATGATCTTCACGGCTTGTATGGACTTCCCTTCAGCAAATCTCACTTCATCATGGCCCGTAATAGGCCGTCAGACCCATGATAAATCCTGATTGTTGATATCTTCTTCATGAGCATGCCCTTTTTGGATATTCAGGTGCTTCCAATACTTTCTTCGCCTCTTCAAGTGATTTCCTACAAAATAACTCCAAATAGGAGTAGAATTTGGACTTGAACAAATATAAACAAATAAAGATAGAAATAGATGCATGCTATGTGAAAATAACTCAAAATCATGCCTAAATCAAGCCCTAAAATATTTTGTAGAATGCATGCAACAAACTCCCCTGAGCTTGAATGTTTGCTTGTCCTCAAGCAATATTCAGAGCAAAACTCAGAAAATAAAAATGGGTTTCAATCATTGCTTCCACCCTCCATAATAACTACTTTTCGCCTGCCTTCACTTATGCACTCATCACCAGAAAATCTTTCCACTTTACAAATAATCCCAGCCTCATAGATTCCTGAAACATAAACAATTTTAAACTCTTTCAAGTACAACCCTAACATGCACCAATGATTATCATATCAAATAAGAACTTCAATACTGAAGTCACAAGTGTATAGTGAGCTTAGTAAAATAATTTGGTTTTCAATTTTTTATTTCTTTTACTCAATTTTCTTTTCGGGTTCTAGTCTTCACACAAGATTGCACAAGAAGGTCCGTGTAGCAGGCTTTCGTCTAATTCTCCCGGACCCTTAGGGCAATAGGTGTTGAAGCACCCCTCGAGCTTACTTGCTCGAACTCTCCCAGGTTTTGAGTTAAGGTTCAAATCATAGTAGTGAATTGGTTATTAGTGTGCTTCTCCATATTGCACAAGGAGGTCCATGTAGCGAGCATTCGATTGGTGGATTCCAGACTAGATGGCCTTAGGTCACCAAGCATGAACCCCTACAGATCTAATAACAAGTTCCGGATAACAGACGTCACAGCCTTCTCAACTACCTAATTATAAATTTTTCAATCATTGCATATAAAATTTTCTTATTGTCATAATCTCAACATACACTTTCAATAGAGAAGTAATTATTATCAATAACACAAAGGACATGAAGAACATAAATAAAAAATTGTAGTCTAAGAAACTAGGAGTCTATTTGGCAACAATCTAAAATCCATCTTTTCCCAAAGTTCAGGTGATAAAAGATAAACATAAGGCATTGAAATTTCACTATCTACAGGATGTCTCTGAGCATTACTCTCAAAAAATTAACACTTCAAGGCATGAAACAATTTAATTGTATTGGGTTTTCAACTTTTTTCAATATTTTTTGGATTTTCACTGATATGATTACCATGCAATACAATGTGATAACAATGCAATAAGCAAAGATGCAGTAAATAAAGCAAATATACAGAACATAAGCATATGATGCATGAGAATGCAACTTCCCCAAGCTTAAACCTTACATTGTCTTCAATGTTTAGGCCCAACTGAAGAGAGGGTACAAAATGCATGAAAACAAACTCAAACTAAAAAGTACAAAGAGAAAAAACACGACCTAGTCTACTCCTGAGATGGTGGTGGTGGAGGAGGACAGAACAACAGTGCTCCGTAGTGCCCCTGGTCCACATGATAGTCGTGCTTGCGTCGGACTATGTTCTCAATCCTCTCCAGACGGTCACTGATGTCTTTGATATCGCCCTACATGGAAGTCAGAATCGAATACATGGAAGAAAAGTCATAAGCAGCTGGTACACTAGAGAGATCAACATCCATGTAGGAGGGATTGTCATGCTGGGTAGGCTCTGGAGCTCAGCGAGGTGGAACCACCGATGGCGGCCGTGGTGTGTCAGAAGGTAGTATGATCCTCTTATCTTCATTGGAGGGGTTGAACGGCTCCGTCTCTGAACAAGGTAGGACCATGTCTGAGTCCTTGAAAAGGAATATTGTGACTCCCCATCGAACACCCCCCAAGCTTCATCGCTTGGACTACGCACTGGTCCAAAAAAACCAAATCATTAAGTGAGTCGAGATCATCCAGGTCCAAGTTGAAGTATTGCGCAATTGGGGTAATGAGAGCCCCGATTACAGTGACCCCCTTGTCTTTCTTTGAATTCTTTTGAAAAAAGCATGTGCCAGAAATGCTCCCACATTCACAGGTGTATGGGTAGCCATGCGGTAGAGAAAGAAAAATTATGGTTTTGTTACCGAGCCGTCATTGTCACCCAGCTCAAAAATAGTGTTAGATAGGATTCGATGCACATATCAAAAGACCGGATTTTGAATCATTGTGCTCTTTCCAGTTTCATAATTAAGGTGGTCGGCACCTGTGATATGCCTCCAAAAGTCATTGGTGTCAAAATCCTTGGGGATGCGTAGATAGCCTTCATCTGGAAACTGGTAGACAGCGTTGAACTCAGCCAGCATAAGGTTAAACTTAGTGTTGAAGAGATGAAAAGAATAGGACTGACTATCCCTAGTGGCATTCTTGATCTCGAACGAGGTCAAGAACTCGAACACAATAGGGGAGAAAGTTGGCCACCGCTAGTTGATGAAAAACTCCATGCCAATGTTCCCGAACAGCATGAGGACAAAGTTGCACAGGTTGTATTCCATCATGCTAATGTCGTACGCGAACCTAGTCGGAGTCAGCTGAAGAGTGGAGAGGACATCTGCTCGTGCTCGGTGCTCCGTCTTCTTGAATAGCTTCTTAGATGGCATTGGAATAAAGCCTAGTGCCAGTAACGACACCAAAAACTTGATGCGAAATAGGCAAATCGATGCTAGCAAGTGCACTAGTCGTTCAAGTAATAGAGCGTAAGAGTAAGGTGGTCGATCACACAAGGAATTATTTAACTATCTAATCAGAATTCGGGGCTAATAGGAGATAACATTGATTTGAGGATGGTGTTTCAAAGAATTAATAATATGTAAATATAATTAATAGTAGTAGTAATATGGGATGATGACTAGGGCTTGGACAATACTTAATTCAAGATGAATACTCATAACCTTGTACAACAGACATATCTAAGATGAAAATCAGTTATTGAGTCTTCAGATGGTTAGGCAAACTTAAAGTTATGAATTTCCTTACGGTTAACTCGACTATCTTGTATTAAACAACCCAGAAAATACCCCTTAACATGTCTATCCTCAAGAAGAAAATACAAAATGCAGTAAGATTTCTCCTTAGACTATTAAATCACCCTTAACGGGTTGACCTAACGGACCACAAACAACAACATCCTTAAAGGATCAGAATCGCAGGACATGAATTGCAAATATTGATCACACTACACAGTTAATGATCAATACATCACTCAGAATTCTCAGGTAAACATGTTTATGAAGAATCAATTTAACTAAAACTCTCGAAAGCTATATAAGTTATGTAGTAGTAATAATATCAAATCATAAAAATAAAAATAGAAAATATTCAGAATAGATTTTCTTTATTACAGAAAATATTTCGTCCCAAAAAAGTATGGAACAAAGAAATACACCTCTGGAAGTCAAGAAGATGTTGAACAACTCCTTAACAGATGTATGATCCAACTCCTTCTTAGTAGTCCTTCGGAATAGTCTTTGTTCTTTGGCATTCCTCCTTTGGTTGAAGGCTCTATTTCTCTAGCATAGCATAGCATTCCCCCCCCCCCCCACACCTCGTGGTTCAGACAAGATCTTCTTATATACTCTAGGGTTTCCTAGGGTATGATGATGTTGTGTGTGAACCTTTGGATCAATTCTGCCTTTTGATCAATGGTGACGATGAANCAAGCCGTCCCCCCCCCCCCCCACACCTCGTGGTTCAGACAAGATCTTCTTATATACTCTAGGGTTTCCTAGGGTATGATGATGTTGTGTGTGAACCTTTGGATCAATTCTGCCTTTTGATCAATGGTGACGATGAAAGTCCAATAAAAACTTATCTAAATCCTCATAAATATGATAGAATCCAATCTTTAAAGTCTTCGATCAAATCCCAAACTTTTTGGCCATCAAAACATATCAAATCTCGAATATATAAATTTGTGTACCTTCCTCGCAGTTCGTGACAGGATATGACGGCCTATAAGTATAGATGGCTTCATGATTTGTCAAGTCGTCACAACTTGTGATGATATGTCACGGCCCCTAACTCGAGCGTTGAATAGTTGTACATCTTGAATTCTTCTCTCTTACAACCCGTAAGTAGTGATCACAGCCCATAACATTGAACTCCAATACTCAGTCGCTTCTGCCAAGGTAGTGATGCATTGTGACGCTCTGTGATATCTGCATTCACGACCCGTAATAGGTTGTCACTGAAGGTTGAACTGGCTGCTCTGTAAGAGTCGTGATATAAGCGTTGTGGTCGTGATTCCCACCATAACGGGCCGTAATAGGTCATCACGGTCCATAACGTCGGAGTTGAAGTTGCAGCACCTCGGTAAAGGTCGGGATATGATCTTCATGGCTCGTTATGGACTTTCCTTCAGCAAATCTCACTTCATCACGGCCCATAATAGGTTGTCACGGCTCGTGATAGATCGTGATTGTTGATATCTTCATCATGAGCATGTCCTTTTTCGATATTCAGGTGCTTTCAACCCTTTCTTCGCCTCTCCAAGTGATTTCCTACAAAATAATACCAAATAGGAGTAGATTTTGGACTTGGACAAATATAAACAAATAAATTTGGAAATAGATGCATTCTATGTGAAAATGACTCAAAATCATGCCGAATGCAAGCCTTAAAATATGTTGTAGAATCAATGGATCATGGTGGCTTCTGCAGAGGTTGGTATTACTGCCTTTGGTAACCAGGTTGCTCAGGTTGCTGCCCCGGGTTTTGTCGCCATGAGAAATTTGGGTAATTCCTCCAATTTGGGTTGTAATTGTTTCCTAATGGTTGATTCCTGGAAAAAGAGTTGGAAACAAAACTTGCATTTTCAAACATATCTTCATTGGAACGATTACCATCAGGGAGATCTACACTTTGTCCTCCACTTGTATCACTTCGATTTGCCAGATTCATGAACATATCAAACTTCTTGTTGAGTGACTCCAACTGAGCGAACTCCATCATTTGCCACGTTGTGGACTGCTCATTTCTGAATTTATCTTTTGGTCCTCCAAGAATTGAATGCTACAACTTCGATAAATTCATATATTTCATTAGGGCGCTTCTTGCCCATAACGGTGCCTCCAGCTGAGGCATCCAACTTGTCCTTATCACTCTAGCACAATCCATTGTAAAAGCCTTCCATCAGTTCCACTAAGGAATTTGGTTGTCAGGCACCCCGGCAAGGTGTTCCTTAAATAGATCCCAAGCTTCGAACAATGTCTCGTCATCATCCTGTCTAAAGGATCGTAGTTCATTCCTCAACTTTGCAGCTTTCTGAGGTAGGCAGTATTTGTTGATAAATTTCTCCACAAGTTGGCCCCATGTAGTTATTGATCCTGTAAGTTTTTAACCTACTGAAAGCTTTATCACGTAAGGTAAAGGGAAATAATCGTAGGCGAGCTGCATCCACTGACATATTGTTGCACTTAAAAGTGTTGCATATGTTCAGAAAATGATCCAGATGATCGTGAGGGCTTTCATTGAATCCACCACTAAATTGTGATGATTGGATCATCCTTACTATGGAAGGATTGATCCCAAAGTTGTTGGCATTAATGGCGGGTAGCGTGATTCCAGATTCAGTGCTCATGTACTTTGACACTACATAATCCCTCATGATCATTTCAAATTCTTCTACATTGTCAGCTATATTTTCGGCATTCTGATTGTTTGACATTGCTACTTGTTTCCTTAACTCACGGATGAATCTTTCAATTTTTGGTTCGAAGTGCAGTGGTTGACTCGAGCTTCTAGTCAATCGTCGATTGCTTTGACTTGATTCCTCCAAAATTGATGGCTGGTGTTGTGAATTGTTCCTAAAAAATGCACAGCCACAAATAAAACAAAAAATAGAAAATAAGATCAAAGTAACATAAAATTATAATAGTTAACAATTAAGTTCCCCGGCAAAGGCGCAAAAAACCTAATGCAAAAGATGCGAACTCAATCCATTACAGCAAAATATATGCTAGCAAGTGCACTAGTCGTTCAAATAATAAAGTGTAAAGAGTAAGAGTTGTTGATCCCACGAGGAACTAATGTGACTATCTAATCTCATAGGTTAATAGGAGACAAACATAGAGGTAGATTGGTGGTTCTTTAGAAACAAAATTAATTAAAATGATTAATTACAATGATAAATTGGGGATGACTAGTGCCTGGATGAGAATAAAGGTGATGAATAAAATTAATATTTTCTCATAGAAATAATTATGTTTGAGTCATGTTCAAGGGTTGAATATTCAGATGGATTAGGAACACCTATTAATATGACCTTCCTCGATGATAAATCAACTACCCAGATCACAACAATTTGTCAAGTATTCATTAACGACTCTACCTTTCATATTATGATCACATAATGTATTCAAATGTCTTCCTAAACTATTAAATCACCCTTAATGGGTTAACCTAACATACCACACAGTACCTGATGCGGTCTAAATACACTAGCAAGCGCACTAGTCGTTCAAGTAATAAAGTGAAAAGAGTAAGGATGTCGAACCCATGAGCACTAATGTAACCTAGGCTTATCTAATTCCAAAAGTAATAGAGAAAAGATTAAATTCAGTTTTAATGTAGAAAACAAAAGATAAGAAAAGATAAAATTCCATAGATGAGGTTAGATGAGATCAATCGAATAAAGTTGGAAGATTTTAGCACTCTCTCACCACTAAATCAGATTGAATCAGAATTGCCTCAAATGATGGACTAATAATTGCCTCAATTATGATCCCCTAAGCAGGTGCAATCAACTATCTTAAATTGAGATTAACTGGGATGTTCAAATGAATCCACCCTAAATCAATCTAAACCTAAGATGATTTAATGTTGCAGTTCTTAAACTGTTGACCGCTTAAACAAGTCCAGTCAACAGGCCACACAATCTGAATCTTAAACAAGTAATCAAATTGTGATATGCAGTGCTAGGACTTAGAATTCAAAGATCAATGCTTTCTATAGATCAAACCACAAATTCTTTTACACTAAACAGTCAATAAGAGAATTTCATGATCATCACAGAGAAAGAACAACATTAAGGACCACACGCACATTCAAAAGAAACAAATTCATAAGATTCAATTTCAAATAGGGTTAAGAAACTCCCTAATAAAGATAAATGAACAAATGAAATTAATTCTTCCAAAGGAAATAAGAAATCAAACTCTGGATCTCTGCAGAAGATCTTCAAACTCTTGCTCTTCTTTTCCTCCAAAAGATCATAATTTCACTCCAAGCTTCGAATAGATCTCTCTGGTTTCTCTCTTCAATTTCGTCTCTCTATTCTCTGTCTGATAATCTGAATATCTAATGTGTATCATCTCATCCTCTATTTTTCTCCTTTTTATACCCCCTCTAGATTAGAGTTTCATAGGAATCTGTAGTAATCTCCTGATCTCGATCAATGGTTGTGATAAAATCTTCATAAAACCTCCTATAAATCTTCAAAAATGTCTTCCAATCAAAACTCTAAAGTCCTGAATAAAATAGGATTCTTCTCGACCGTCAAACCTTATCAAATCTGCAAGGATATCAACTTACGCAACTCTCTCACGGCCCGTAATGGAACTTCACAGCTCGTAATGGCGTGATTCTTCATCTGCTCTGCAATCTTCACAGCCCGTAAGTGATTATAATGGCCCATAACTCGTGCTCAGGTCGGATCTTCCAAGGCGACTTCATCTACTTATAGCCCGTGATGGTTCGTCACGGCCAGTAACATTTGTGATGTAGCTAGTGACGCTTCAGTGAATGTCATATGCAATAAGGCCTCATGACTTTTATTTTAACGGCCCATAACATAATGTAACAGCCCATTACTCGTTGAATAGTTGGAATTGTTGATACGGCGAACGTCGTAATATTCACGTAACGGTCATGAACTCCTTCATTACGGCCTGTAATACTTCATCATGGCTCGTGATGCATTGAATCGACATTGCGTTGCTCGCGTCCAACCCTGATGTTGCAAAATGACTCGTGATGGGTCTTGTTTTAGGTGCTCTTCTTCGTCACGGCCCATGATGGCTAATCACGACCCGTGATGCGTGCTATGTTGTAATCTCCATAAATGTGCTCTTTTGTTCGCCGATCCCAGCCCTTAGCCTCTTCAGTTGATTTCCTACAAAATAGTCACCAACAAGAGTAGAATCATGACTCGAAACAATATGAACAAATAAAGAATAAAATAGATGCATGTGATGCCAAAATGACTCCAAATTATGCCTAGTGCTGACCCCTAAAATTTTGAATCTAGGATCCCGAGATTATTTTGATGATCACAAATTTGTGAGGCAACTTAGTTTGGACTGATAAGTTTGTTGAACTGATTTTTGAAAGACAAGTTTTCAAGTTTAGAACATGATAGGTTGACCAAAGTTAAAGAACGGACGACCTATGCACATAAAAGACGTATTAGAAGAATCCTATGTGTGCAGCGGTCGTCCGAAGCATGTGAAGTGGTCGATCAATGTTGGAGGCAAAGGTCTAAGAAGTTAAGTCAAAGACTGAACGATCGACCGAAGATATTTAAAGGACGACCGAAGACAAAGGTTAAACAGGAGAGGTCGCCCGATGAAGAACAATGGGCGACCGATGGTTTCACACTTGTATAAAAAGGAGATGAAGAATGGGCGATCCAAGGAGAAATGGACGCCCGATGAGGAGAAAGCCGAAGAGGTGCTTTGGCTGAAAGAAGGAGAGGTCATCCAATGTTGAAGAAAGGACGATCGAAGATCGGAGGATGAAGGCAATGGACGTCCAAAGGTTTCATAGTGAAGATAGTGGACGATCGGGAGATTGCCAAGGCTGGAGTGGACATCTGAAGGCTCTTGCATTGAAGCAGCGGATGACCTTAGCTGATGATAGGATGGAGATCGATCGACCAAAGATGGAGTGCGGGCGACCGGTAGATTTCAGATGAAGACAAAGGTCATACGGAGTACTTGGAGAGAAGACAGGTGGACATCCAGTATTTTGTCAGATTTGAGATGAGCAGAAGATCGGACGACCGCAGGATGGGCGGACGACCGATAAGGAGACAGAGATCGTCTGAGGTCTGAAGAGATAAAGCAGCGATCAACTAGGGTGTCTGACAGGAGAAGAATGGACGTCCAAGGAATCTGACGAGTTGTCAGTTGACGTTCGAAAAATGTTAGAAGATGGAAAGGACGTCCGAAGATTTCAGTGGAAATGAGTGGACATCCGAAGCTTGTCAGAGGAAGTTTTGGCGGACGTCCGAGGGTCTCATTGAGAAGTAAGCGGATGACCAAAGCACTGACAGAAGAAGGAGCGGACGTTCGAGGATCTCAATATGGAATGAGCGGACGCCCGAAGTATCCACAAGGAGGAGCTGTGGATTCTCGAAGGATTCAGGGAGAATCAGCGACGACCATAGGTGTGTCAGAGGATATGGCACAAGTCAAGTCGGTCGACCGAATGCGAAGAGTGGGCGACCGAAGGATCTTGACGAAGGCCTTCAACTCCAAGAGTGGACGTCCAATGATTGAGGTGCAATCAGCGGGCGACCAGAGAAGTTGAAGGAGATGGTGTAGTGTCAAGTTGGGCGATCGCAGGAGGAGTGGACGACCGAAGGAGCTTGACAGGTGTCTTCAACTCCAGGAGTGGACATCCATGTGATTGAGTTGCAATCAGCGGGAGACCAGAGCAGTTGAAGACGGTGGAACAAGGTCAAGATCGGTCGGCCAAAGGATTGGCGGACGACCGAAGGAGCTTCAAAGTTGGCTTCACTCGAGAGTATACGTCCGAGGTGATTGAGGTGCAATCAGCGGAAGACCAGAGATGAGTGGAAGCTGGAGGAGGTCAATAATGGTCGACCAAAGTTGAAACGCGGGCGACCGAAGAAGCTTGACCGAAGTATTTAACCAAATAGTGGACGTCCGAGAAGATTGAGATGCAATCAGCGACGACCAGAGACAGGTTGAGGATTTGGACTCAAGTCAAGATCGATCGGCCAAAGAGTTGGCGGACGATCGAAGGGGCTTGACTGAGGGACAAAGGCTTCAGCATTTGAACTGCGGATGTCCGAAGGTGAGCGGTGGACGACCGAAGCACCAGATGACAATTCAAGTGGAGACTTCACCAAAGCAGTGGTCGACCGAGGCAAGAGCAGCGGACGACCGAGGGGTAGGTGAAGGGTACTGTATTTGCATTAACAACTAGTTTTTTGAGTGAGGGAATTAGGTAGTTAGTACAGAGTATATATTGTAATCCCAATAGTCTTGGGAAATAACTTTGGCAAATTAACTCGTGAGAGCTTGAGCGAAAGAAAGCCTTAGTTCCCCTTCTTTGATTCGAGTGAAGAATCCAGGATAGAAGGGAGTGTGAGTTCGTGAGCGAACTGTAAGAGGTTGTCTCCTTGTTCTCTAGAAAAGAAAGGAGAAAGTTGTAAGAGAGCCTTCGCCCTTGAAGAATGAGTTCAGTGATCTCCGGAGGTCTCGAGTTCGAGAAGACCGGAGCGAGGACGTAGGCCAGGAGTTCGGTCGAACCTCGTCAACAAACTTTGTGTTTGCTTGTTTGT
>LTAE01012160.1:0-19754 GCA_001647135.1 Pontederia paniculata | reverse complement strand
AGTTTTCTGAGAGAGAGAATTAGGTCTTTAGTGCAGAGTATATAATGTAATCCCAAGAGTCTCGGGAAGCAACTTTGGCAAAATATTTAGCGAGTGCTTTGAGTGATAGAAATCCTTAGTTCTCCTTATGTGATTCGAGTGAAGAATCCAGGATAGAAGGGACCAAGAGTTTTTGAGAGATTTGTAAGAGGTTGTCTCCTTGTCCTCGTGCAAGAAAGCAGAAGTTTGTAAGGGAGCCTTCGCCCTTGAAGAAGGAGTTAGTGATCTCCGGAGATCTCGGGTGCGAGAAGACCGGTGCGGGGACGTAGGCCAGGAGTTCGGCCGAACCTCATCAACAAACCTTGTGTTTGTGTGTCTGTTTGTTTTTTCTGTAATCTCTCTATCTCTATTTACTTATTTTTGAAATTATATGCTTCCGCTAAATATAATTCAACCAATCTAGAATAAAAAAAGTGATAAAAAAATTTATACACCAATTCACCCTCCTCCCTCTTGGTGCCATCCAGATCCTACACCTCTTGAGGTTGTCTCATGCATGAAAACCAACAATAAATTGATGCTTAAAAAAGACGAAAGATAGGTCTTATCTCTATTCCAAAGAGACGAGAAATAGAGAGATTCATGGCTTGGAGTTTATATAGAGGATTTATCGTTTGGTTTAAATGAACTCGAGCTCAAATTATGAAATAAATTAAAATTAGGACGTTATCTCATTAGATGTAACACAGTCCAAATTGGACTTTCAACATATCAAATATATGTTTAAAAAATATGAACTTCATTCAGCATGCAAAGCCAAATGAAGAACTTCGTTGAAAATGTTCGTTGATATGTGGGTTCTACATACATAATATTTGATTTCAAAAAAGATGTAGTTGAATTTGGTTTCATATTCTTTTTAGTGTAATTCCTATCATATGTGCGTTTTTTCACACTTTACATGTGTGATCCTATTTTTCTCTTTTAGATCTTATATAATTGCAGTATTAAATTGAATTGATATTATTTATGTGTATTTTATAGGAAATGTAGAAGTATTAAAAACGTAAAGTTTTCACACTCCTGCAACATGCGAGTCACAACCAAATAGCTAGTGCTAGAAAAGACAAATTGTTGAAAATTGTCAGAATTCTAATTTACATTTCTAACGAAAATATTCTTTATAAAAATTTTCTAAAAGACATAAAATGACAAATATTGAGAGAAAGGGGGATATTTAAAGGATAAAACCTAAGGAGAGACGGAAAACCCCTATTTTAAGGAGGAGACCACTTTAGGGCAAGCACCAACTTTGGAGGAGGAAGTACTTTTTAGTTGTTTATTTTTTTGAATGTTGATAGGTTTTGATTTGTATTTTGATGGTGGATATATGTAGCTAAACAATTGTTTCAAAGTTAGTCAAGTTAGGGGATGTCTGTTATGGTTCATCTGATTGATTTGAGGTAAATGAAATGATGTTTTGGATTTTCTGTTCTAATTCATATTTTATGGCAAAGAACTTATAAGTTTTCATGTGGTGAATAAAATCAAACTGGAAGTTGATTTCATCAATGATTCTTGGTTTTATGCATGGATTCAAGGAGTGATACATGATGCAAAAAAATCCATTACAGGAAAATACATGCTAGCAAGTGCACTAGTCGTTCAAGTAATAAAGTGTAAAGAGTAAGAGTTGTCGATCACACGAGGAACTAATATAAGTATCTAATCTCAGAGGTTAATAAGAGACAAACATAAAGGGTATATATTGGTTGTTCTTTAGAAACAGAATTAATTAAAATGATTGATTACAATGATAGTGGGTGATGACTAGGACCTGGATGCATTCAAGGATAAGGAATAAAATTAGCAGTTCCTCACATAAATCATTATGCATAGAATTTGCTCAAGAGTTGACTTTTCAGATGGATTAGGAACACCTATTAATACGATCTTCCTTAACAAATAAACCAACTGCCAATATGAGGATAACCTATCAAGTATTTCTTAATGGTTCTACCCATTAGATTATGATCACAGGATGCGTTCAAATGTCTTACTAAATTATTAAATCACCCTTAACGGGTTGACCTAACAAACCAAAAATGATAATGTCCTTAAAGGATCAGTATCGCAGGACATGAATTGCATATATAATTGACCACACTGCACAATTAATGATGAAAAGTACAAATGTTAAAATTCAGGCAATCATGTTCTATAAAGAAACAACTAAAAGTTATATAATCAAAATATACAAAAAATATACAAGTCCTAGACCTAATAAATCATTCTTTTACAAACAAAACTAATCACACAATAGATACAAATGATAAAACTTAATACAAGTCCACCCCAAAATTAAATGGAACGAAAGAATACTCTTCTAGATGTCGATAAGGCGCCGAGCAATCTCCTTAACGAATGTATTGATCTCAAGTCCTTCTTGGCAGTCCTTCGGAATAATCTTTTGTTCTCTGGCTTCAAGGCTCTAGTTGACGACTCTAGAATCCCTTTCTCAGATTGAAGATGAAAATTTTTATACCCCTTTCCAGGTTAGGGTTTCCTAGGGTTTGAGGTGATACTTAGATATGAGCCTTGCGGTCAAGTCTGCCTCTTGATCAATGGTTATGATAGAAACTCCAATAAAAACTCTTTCAAAACCTCAAAAATATCTTGCAATCAAATATCTAAAGTCTTAGATCAGATAGAAACCTTTCTAGCCATCGGATCATATCGATTCCTCAAAAATATCAACTTTCATAACTCTCTCACGACCCGTAATGAAATCTCACGGCCTGTAAGTATACTGGTCTTTGTATCATCTTAAGTCTTCACGACCCATTATGATTCCTCATGCCCCATAACTCGTATGTAGATCTGATGTCTTCAATTGATTTCATTTTCTTACGACTCGTAACCTTCTTCACGACTCGTAATGGTAAACTTTGCATCTGATGGCCGACACTGTCGAAGCCTTGATGTCGTGTCACGCTTCGTGAAATAATAAGCAATGACACGTAACAAACTGTTATGGTCTATGATGATATGAGTGTTCTGAACTACGATCGATGTATGGGTCGTTATGTCACCATTGCGGTCATGAACTTTGTCTTTACGACTCGTAATGCTTCATCATGGTTCGTAATGAACTGATGTGCAATCTTGTGGCTCGCTAGAGTGGTTGTGACTTCACGTAACGATTTGTGATGGACTTTTATTCAGCAGATCTTACTTCATCATAGTCCGTAATGGTCTGTCATGGCCCTTGAAACTTTGATCTTCTTTTGTGAATAAGCTCCTATGATGTCGAGTCCATTTCATCCTCTTCTTAGTCTCTCCAGTTGATTTTCTACAAAATAAACATCAAGCAAGTGTAGATTTCAGACTTGAAATAATATGAACGAATAAAGATAAAAATAGATGCATGCTACACGAAAATAACTCAAAATTATGCCTAATGCAGACCCTAAAACATGTTGTGAAACACATGCTTCAAACTCCCACAAGCTTGGATGTTTTCTTGTCCTCAAGCAAAATTCAAAACAAAACTCAGAATAAAGGTTCAATCATCACTTCCATCCTGTAGAACAACTACTTTTCATATGCTATTAGTTTATATAGTCATCGCCAAAACATCTTTCCACTTTTCAATAATCTCAGCCACCTAGACTTCTGGTTCTTAAACAAGTTTAAACTCCTTCAAGTTCAACCCTACTTGTACTAATGTTTATTATATCAAATAAGAACATCAATGTTCAAAATATAAGTGTATACTGAACTTAGCATAACAAATTTATTTCTTTCTCATAACATATTTTTTTTGAGTTCTAGCCTTTAAACAAGACTGCACAAGGATGTCCATATAGCAAATTTTTGACTGATGACTCCTGGACTAGATGGCCTTAGGGCAACATGTGTTGAAGCACCCCTCGAGCATACTTGCCCGAACACTCCCATATTCTGAGTTCAGGTTCGAATCTCATTAGTGACTTGATTGTTAGTGTGCTTCTCTATATTGCACAATGAGGTCCATGTAACAGGCTTTTGATCGGTGGACCCCAAGCCAGTTGGCCTTAGATCACCAAGCATAAATCCCTAATGATCTAATGGCCTAAACCCTCAAAGGTTCCAGATAACACATGTCACAACCTCCTCACTACTTAAACACATTTCTTTACAACTTTCATTAACATATATCAAATTTTCTTAAAAAAATATGCTCAACATACACTTATACATTCAATAAAAAGGTAATTATTATCAACACTAATAAAAAAATAAAAAACAAAAATAAGAATTTGTCGTCTAAGTAACCCTAAATCTAGTAGGCAACAAACATCAGTCCATCTTTTCCCAATGTCAAGGCAGTAAAGGATAACTAAAGCATTAAATTTTGTTATCTAACAGGATGTATTTGAACATTACTCTTAGAAAAATATAACTCCAAGACATGAGACAACATTGATGATGAATGGTATATTTGGATTTTTCATTAATTTTTTTCTATTTTTCTGGGATTTTCG
The DNA here is from genome assembly GCA_001647135.1 of Pontederia paniculata. Lineage (NCBI taxonomy): Eukaryota > Viridiplantae > Streptophyta > Magnoliopsida > Commelinales > Pontederiaceae > Pontederia > Pontederia paniculata. The sequence goes on along the minus strand of LTAE01012160.1, from coordinate 15,249 downwards.
ATAACATGTATGCAGTACAACATGCAAATGAGATACAAAGGCAGTACATAAAGAAAATATGCAATACAAAAGCAAATATGATGCATGATAATGCACTCACCCAAGCTTAAATCGAACACTACCCTCAATGTTTTGGCTCAGTTGAAGGGAGGGTACAAAATGCAAGATAACCCGAACAAAGACTCAATGAAACATTAAAAATAGAAGAGTACAAAGAGAAGGGACGTGAATCAGTCTACTCCTAAGGCGGTGGCTGAGGGTACTAGTAGGAGTGATACAGAAGTGCTCCATAATGTCCCTAGCCGACATGGTAGTCATGCATGCGTCGGACCATGGACTCAGTCTTCTCCTAGCGATCGTGGATATCTTTGATGTCGCCCTACATAGAAGTCAAAAAGAGTGCATGGCAGTAAAATCATAGGCAAAAGGAACACTAGTAGGATTTACATCCATATAAGAAGGCTGCTTTGGCGGTTGAGGTGCAGTAGCTCGATGAGGTGGGATAACGGCGGCAACCGAGGTGTGTCTGTTGGCAATAGGATCCAATTATCCTCGTTGGAGAGATTGAACCACCTTCAGCTCAGAACAAGGAAGTATCATATTAGAGTCCTTGATAAAGAAAATATTTTCGCCCTTCTTGACGCCCCCAAGCTTCACCGTTATGATGATGCGATGGTCTAGAAATGGTGAGTCATCTAGCGAGTTGATGCGAAGTGTGGGGTAGAATAGAAAATGACCACAGGTTAGGGGGTTAACCAGGATCAATCTTCTGTATAAAGATGTTCTTCACCTCAAATTTTACTATTTATAAACCTATGCACACTCCTATTACCGCAAGTATACGGCAATCGTCGAGTACTTTATGTGTCGATCCACTAGGACACTTCGCTTTCACGCTTCTGTTCCTACTCTTCCTCAGTCAAGCTTTTGCTGTTAGGGGGCTTGACACTAGAGGTTCAAGCCCTAACCGGGATAGGTGAGGGGTAATCAATAGAAATAATATTTTTTATTGATTTTTATAATAAANTTAGGACACCCGCTGCACACATATGATTCTTCAAGATGTGTAATACGTGTGTAGTGGTCGTTCACTCCTTTAGCTCAGGTCGACCGTTGTACTGAACTTGTCTATGTCCTGTTACAGAAATCAGCTCAAACAAGTTCATTAGTACAGACCGAGTTCACTTACAAATTTGTGATCATTCAAAATAATCTTGGGATCCTAGATTCAACAGTCTTGGGGTCGCCCATTCCTCATCATCGGGCGACCTCCTCAGTTCAGCCTTTTACTCCGGTCATCCTTCCTTCATCACTAATCGACTGGTCAACCCCTGATCCCTCCATATATTCTCCATGCTTCTGCTCTTCACATGTATTCTTCCTTTAATGTTGGTCGACTGCTTCATATGCTTAGGACGACCACTGCACACAATTAGTTCTTCTGATACAATCTCAGAATCTCCATTCTCCATAGCCAGTAATAAAAGAAACTATTGCTTACACTTATGGCCTTTATGAAACTTCTCATTACAGTTTTAACATAAGCCCTTTTCTCTCCTAGCCAACATTTCAGATGTTGAAAGCCTTTTGATTGGTAAAGAAACATTACTGCTAGGAGATTTAGAACTGCCAGTGTTAGAAGACACAAATTGTGGAATAACACCAGATAAAGATGGTGGTCTGACAGATAAAGTTTTAGGTCCAATGACAGTGCTAGAAATTTGAGAATTCTGAGTATGTCTGGCCATACCCATTGTATCCATAATTTTTTTCTTCTTGGAGCTTTGCCAACCCAATAGCTTGCATCAACGATTTAGGTTGAAAAGCCAAAACTTCACGTCTAATATGAGATTTTAACCCAGAAATGAAGCAAGATAACAAAAAGGATTTTGAAAGGCCCATAACCTTATTAGAAAGAGTCTCAAACTGAGACTGATAAGAACTAATAGAATCTGTCTGAACTAACTTGGACAAAGCACCTTGACAATCCTCAAACTCAGAAGGACCAAACCTTATCTCCAATGCATGCAAGAACTGAGGCCAAGAAGTCAATTGTTTGTTCTTAAACATCCATTTGTACCACTGCATAGCAGCACCCTCAAATGCAAAAGAAACTACCATAATTCTAGTTTCTTCACCCACATTATAAAAATCTAAGAATTGCTCTGCTTTAAAAATCCAATCCAAAGGATTATCACCAGAAAATTTAGGAATATCAAATTTCACATTCCTAAATATAGAAGCAGCATCATTAGACTTGGAATCTGAAGTAGAATGAGTCACCTCTACAAATGGTGGTTGTGTTGGTGTAGAAGTACCTCCTTCCTTAGAAGAATTCACCTGTTGAGCCAATTGTCATACTTCTTGTTTAATGCAGTCAAACTGTCATTGAAAGAACCCAATTGTTGTTCCATAAACGCCTGCATCTTGATCACCGCCTCTTCAATCTGAGACCATCTCGTACCCTCAGCCATAGATAATATCCATAACCAAAGAAACAACACCTTATTTGTAGAAGAGAAAAACCAGAGAACTTCAAGAACTCAGTAATTGTTGTCCAATTTGCAGAAAGAACCCCAAAATTCCAGAATTCAGAAAAGGAAGAAGAGGCCAAAGAATGAAAGCACCAAATGTTAAGCCCAACACTGTAGAGCCCAACCGTTCTGCAGCCCGCCTTGCACTCGCGCCTAGACAACACTTCGTTGCCTCCGTCGAGAAGAAATAAAGCAGAAGTTGATTTTTCTCTCAGCTTCTTTCCTCACCTTTTGGTTAGGGTTTGCCGGAAGCTTCACTCCAGAATCCTCTCCAGAGATAAGTTCCCTCTCTGTTCTTCTCTTAGTTCTTGACATTGCGGATCTGCTGCTGAACTGCTTCTCTTGTTTGTGATCTTGTAGTCTTTAAGGATGTGGCCGTATGAAATGATACTGATCTTGGACTTCAACACCTTAAGCCTCTTGATACAGATAAGTGTTCTTTCTATTCTCTTCTTGCTGCTTTTAAGTCTCCTTTCTAAGCTTTCGCTCCTTTCTCCTAATCGCTCTTCCTGTTTACAGATTAGTAAAAGATGAGGTATTCGAGCTCCTCAGCTCCAAGAAACAAGGTAAGAAATAGAAGTTGTTTTTGAACTGCTTGAAGGATAAAACTCCCTCTGCAATGTATCGTTCTTATTTATATCCCTCCTCCTATGTTTTCTATTGTAACCATTTTATTACATGTCGTATGTCCTAAACACTCATGTGTCAATACATGTTTTTAACATCTCCATGATCCAAATTACAACTTTATTCTGTTACAAGATTTATTTTGTTACAAAATCTTTTAAATGTTTCGGTGCTTCGCGCCTTCTTTCTGACTTCCTTCTTAAATCTTCTAGAGATGTAACAAACAACGTGATTTATCATTTTATACTCATTTTTAATTTTAGCGATTGGAGAATATCATATATATTCATTTTTATAGAAAAAAATGACTAGATTTGAGATGAGAAAAAAAATACGCCTTTGCCTTATGGTTTTTTTTTGCATGCATGTCTCTGGAGTAACATTTATCTATCATATTAATCATATATCCCCCACCCATTAAATATTAAGAATATTTTTACTTAACCCCAATTCGTTTACACTTATAAAATTTTTGTTATGTCATATTTTTTATTTATTAATTACTTGGTTAGCCTTATGTAATTAAACGAAAATAAAAAATAAAAAAAAGAAAAGAAATCCTTTGTCAAACTTTGAATTCTTCAGCATCTACAAATTTCCAGATCAACTCTACATAGAGGAAGAACAAGGAAGAGAGGAAGAGGAGTGGATTTGAGGGGAAAACAACTCTGTTATTTTAAAAAAATAGATCCAAAGTTATACAACCTCTTCTATTTATACTACGTCACATTAATGTAACAACCTACTCAACTCTTTTAATGTAACAGTGCCAAATGTATTAGTGATACTATCAATGTAATAGTAACACTCACAACATAACTACGAACAAGAGAAAACAGAAATCTAAAATCCATCGGACGCACAACTTCTACTATATCACACTCCCCCTCAAGTTGGCGGTTGAAAGAGATCCATCGATCCCAACTTGGATAGGAGATGGTTATGTTGTTGCCTATCGAGAGCTTTAGTGAGCAAGTCTACCACCTGATCTTTAGTAGAAACATGCTCCATCTTGATCAACTGCTGCAAAAAATTTTGTTCTTTCATGAAAAATTGGATTCTCCGCGATTTGTATGGCGGACTTGCTGTCACATAATACTTTGATAGGCTTCTCAAGAGGAGTTTGCAACTCAGTAAACAAACGATCTAGCCACATTATCTCTGCAATCACTAGAGCTATACTTCGATATTCAGATTCTGCCGAAGACCTCGAAATTGTGTTCTGCTTCATTGATTTCCATGAGACCAAAGAATCCCCACTTTGATACAAAAGCAGATATTGAGCGTCGAGTAAAGATGCACGATGCCCAATTAGCATCACAAAATGCATGTAAAATAGTATTTCTTGACGCTGAGAAGAACAACCCTTTACCAGGTGAAAGTTTCAAATATCTAACTACTCGAACAACAACATCTAAGTGTGATAATTTTGGCCTATGCATAAATTGACTTAAGTTTCTTACTGCATAGGTTATATCAGGTCTTGACTGTGTCAAGTATATCAACCTACCAACTAATCTCTGAAACTTCTCAGGCCTGTCAAGTAGTGGATCTTCTTTAATTGTCTAGCCCTGTTTCCTGATACTCTCATCATAATCATAAGTAGTAAGTTTTAGATTTTGTTCTATAGGTGTTCCAGCAGGTTTGGCACCTCCTAATCCCATTTCAGATAGCAATTCTAAAGCATACTTTCTCTATGATAAGAAAATTTCCCTTTTTGATATGAGGATCTCCATGCCTAGAAAGTATCTGAGCTCTCCCAGGTCTTTTATCTTTAATCTGCTGTGTAGACAACCCTTTGCTTCCTGAATCATCTTTGAACAATTCCTAGAGATAATTATGTCATCTACATAGACTAAGAGTGCCACAAATCTATCACCAAAAGACTTAGTAAACAAAGTCTAATCATTCTTACTTTGACAGAAACCTGTTGAAATTAATATTTCTGTAAACTTAATGTTCCATTTCTTCAAGCCTGCTTGAGTCCATATAAGGATTTAAGTAATCTACAAGCTTTACCAGAGAACTCCCGCTGACTTTGAAAGCCTTCTGGAATATCCATATACACCTCTTCAAACAACTCTCTATTTAGAAATGCATTATTGGAATTTAGATGGTAAAGTGGCCAACCATTTTATGCTGCTGCTGTCAACAAGGCTCGAATTGTTACTATCTTAGCTACTAGTGAAAATGTATCTTTTTAGTCAATTCCCTCTCTTTGGTTATAACCTTTTGCTACCAACCTGGCCTTATACCTTTCCACTTCACCGGATGTTGTAAGTTTAACTTTAAACACCCATTTGCAGCCTACTGGAATCTTTCTAGGTGGTAGATCAACTATCTCCCAAGTTTTATTAGCTTCAAGTGCTGCAAGTTCAGAGTTCATGGCTTCAATCCAATTAGGATCCTTGGCTGCTTGCCTGTAAGAAGTTGGTTCACACACTGCAGAAAGTGAAGACAAGAAACTAGTGCAGTAATCAATTAGTGCATGATAAGACACATAACTGTTAATTGGATACAAACTTGATGATAAAGTTGTATTTGTCTTGTTAGGTACTATATAATCTTGTAACCATGTAGGTGGTCTTCTAACCCTTTTTTCTTGTAAAAGTTGTAATGGAGTTGTTTCATTTGAAGTGACCTGACCAGAAACTTCTCCTAGTACATCTTGTGAATTTGGTTCTAATGGCACTTCACAATCATTCTTATCAAATAAAAAATCTTGAGAATTACTAGAATTAGTATCAGAACTGATAGGTGAATTAGAAGTATCAGTATTAATAGTTTCAAAAGGATCTGTATGAGGACCAGAATTAGTTGGAAATGACAAAGTGCTATCTGAGTGAACTTCAACTGGTAATCCTGCTCTTCTACTAAAAGATCTTGTAAGTGCAGTATCTACAAAATCATTGCTCTCTGCAAAAGGAAATATGTTTTCATGAAGTTTTATATCTATGCTCACATGAAACTTTCGGGTCTCAAACTCAAATCCTTGTATCCCTTTTGTGTCATATATAGAATAACCTAGGAATATACAAGGTGTAGACTTTTTAGCAAACTTATCACTTATAGGCTTGAGATTCATATATCATAAGCATCCAAAGACCCTTAGATGACTTAATTCAGGTTGTTTCTGAAAAAAAATTTCATAGGCTGATATGTTATTAAACACTTTCAATGGCAACCTATTTATGATATGTACAGCTGTCTGAACACTCTCTCCCCGGAAGTCAATTGGAAGTTTAGACTGAAACATTAAGGCTTTAGCGGTTTCAAGGATGTGTCTATGTTTCCTTTCCACTAGCCCATTCTACTGTGGAGTATATACACAACTTCTTTGGTGAAGGATTCCTTTTAAGGTGAAGAAATTCTGGCATGTAGAGTTAAAATATTCTGACCCATTATCTGTTCTGACTACTTTTACTCTAGTGTCATATAAATTTTCTCCCATAGTGATAAAATTCTCCAAAGAATCAGCACATTCAGATTTGTTACTTAACAGATACACCCAAGTCATGCGGCTAAAGTCATCCACAATTTTCAGAAAAAAATTCTTTCCATTATGTGTCAAATGCTTATATGGTCCCCAAGTATCAATATGTAGCAAATCAAAGATTTTTACAAAATTATTTTTTGCAGCATTTGAAAAAGCTAATTGTGACTGTCTAGCCAGAGGACAAACAAAACAATGTGTTACAACTTCTCTGTTAATGTCAACAGAATTAATAAATTGTAATCCATCATGAGGAACATGTCCTAGTCGCTGATGCCACAAGTCTCCATCATTCTTCAAATTCGTTGCTGCTGTCATGATCCTGCCATCAAGAACTCCTCCAGACTCTTCCAAATAGTATAATCCTTTTATCTTCTTACCAATCTGGCTTTCCTTCCCATTGAATTGGTCCTGAATCAAAACTATTCAGGAGTGAATATAACTGAACATGTCAAATCTTTGATAAGATGAGGCACCAAAATGAGACTGAACTTAAAATATGGCACACAAAGAACATTGATTCGCTTTCTTCCTGGTTGAAACTGAAAGTGCCAACATGAGTTACTAAGGAAGTACTTCCATTAGGCAAAGTAACTGTATTCTTTTCTGCTAGATCCTTTAAGTCTGATAACCATTCTAGATTTAGACTAGTATTTATTACTCTAGCAGCCCAAAAAGCTAGTTGTTCTATTGTGTTAGTACCAGAATTAACCTTTGCTCCTCCTCAATTATCCAAGAATATGCCTGATTAATTGTGGGAGGCGGATTCATAAGCAAAATATGAGACCTAGCTTGACTAAAGGAATCATTCCATCAAAAATTTATACAGTTTCTGTTGAGTAACATATGCTACATAATCCTTCAATATATCAAGCACCGGTAATGGAGGAACCATAGTTGAGAGATCTTCCCATAAGAACTTCAATTTGGTATAGTAATCAGCAACAGAAAGTGCACCTTGACTGAAGGTGATTTAATAAAAAAAAATTAAGATAATAAAGAAGTTAATACCGCTGATGATTTGGGGGTTTAAAAGAAAATGTTTTGATTAGAATTACAAATTTAGTGCGCAAATACCGCGCGCTGATTAAGATTCTCTTAAATGCTTAACGTATATTAAAAAATATAATTTTGAAGAAAAAAATATTATTTCTCATACAACTAATCTAAATTCTGAATGTGCTTATAATGGCATAACCTTACTCAAATAAAGCGAATAGCATCATCCGATGTGTCTCACTTTTTGTTTATATTTTTTCGATAAGATTTTTGTATATACGAATTATGTGCCAGAAAAAAAAAAGATAGTCTAAATTTTGATGTCAACATTTCAAACCGCGTACGTTTGGGATCCTCATAATTGAGAAGATAATGATTGAGAGGTAAATAGTTAGCAACAAAAAAATATCATAAAAATTCATGTATTGTAGAATTCATATTACAGTACATCATATATCCATATATATATTAATAAAAAAATAACAGATAGACCCATCGTCATATAAATTAAGCCGTAAGCTACCCGGCACTGTGTGAAAACGGTAGTAAACTGAAGTCAGCGACGTAAATATATGGACTTCAGCTTAGTCAATTGCGTGCTCTTTTGGGTTCTCCGACTCCAGTTTGTCTCATGCATACTTATGTTTCAGGACACAAGTGATCTGAAGCAGCAACAAATCACAGGGCCATGCATGCATGTTTTTATATATCGTCGTTACTTCTCCATCTCCTCCTTGGCATCTAACCATGAGGAGTTCCTGTAGTCTAATGCCATTCTTACTACTATTACTACTACACATCACTGCTCTTCTCTTCGCTCCCTCCATCGCAGTCGATACTCTAAACCCCTCGCAGCCGCTTGCGGACGGCCAAACCTTGGTCTCTTCAAATGACACCTTCGTCTTAGGCTTCTTCACCCCGGATGGCTCCAACAGTCGCTACGTCGGGATTTGGTATCACGAATCCAAAGTCTCGATCCGAACTGTCGTTTGGGTCGCGAACCGCGCGCTTCCTCTCAGCGATCATAACGGAAGCCTTCAGATTACTAGCAATGGAACGCTCTACGTCGCACATCACAACTCCACCATAACAATCGGGCGGCCTTCCTCGAACTCGGCTGCAGGTCTACGTAACCCGGTGGCAAGGCTCCTGGACAACGGGAACCTCGTCGTGCTGGAAGCTGCCGGCGGCACTGTTGGTAATAGCTTCGCATGGCAGAGCTTCGATTACCCGACCGACACGCAGCTCCCGGGAATGAAAGTAGGTTGGGATCGGAAAGCCGGGCTCGACCGCAAGCTGATAGCGTGGAAGAGCGCCAATGACACGGCGCCGGGCGACGTCGCAATGGTCATGGACACGCACGGGTACCCTCAAAAGTTCTTGGAGTCGGAAGAGACGGGGCACGTCTACTGGCGGTCAGGGCCGTGGAACGGGCTCCGGTTCGGTGGTATTCCGGACATGTCCCTGCTGAACTTGTTCGTGCACGAGTATGTGGAGAACGAGGACGAGGCCTACTACTTGCTGGGGGTGAAGGACCCCTCCACCTTCTTCCGGCTCACCGTGCACGAGTCTGGCAACGAACAGGGGTTCCTGTGGATCCAGGAGAACAAGGCCTGGAACCTCCTCTGGGACGCGCCCAAGGACCGGTGCGACGGAGGATCACCGTGCGGTGCGAACGGAATCTGCGACGCAAATAAGTGGCCGATATGTGGCTGCCTGATGGGATTCACTCCCAAGGATCCGAAGAGCTGGGCGGCGCAGGGGACGTCCGACGGGTGCTCGAGGAAGACGGCGCTCGACTGCAACAACGGAACCGACGGACTGATGAGGGTGGCAGGAGCGAAGCTGCCGGATACGTCGAGCTCGTGGGTTGACATGAGCTTGACCTTGGAGCAATGCAAAGCCAAGTGCCTGCAAAATTGCACATGCACGGCCTGCGCCACTGCTAACATCAGCAGCGGAATGGGGTGCATATTCTGGGGCACGAACCTCGTCGGCCTTCGGATCAACCCCTTCGTCGGACAGGACCTCTTTATACGATTGGCCGCCGCAGACCTTCGTAAGTATTGTATTATTCTTTTTTTTCAGTTAGCGTGAGAACTTAGAACCAGTTGAATATATAATTCTATAATTGCTTCAAAATTTTGTAGTATGTTTTTAATGTGCAGAATTTTGTTTCAACTTTAGTACATGTTTAACTAATAAACCTATGAATATTCCAAGTCACTGTCGACTTTAAGTCCATTAGTTGGTCATAAATGTGAGGATGTTAACTGCATGGAATAAACAACTGTGACACTGTGGTGGTAGCGGTGGTTGTCGTCTGTATATATGTATACTAAATTACTAATGCGTGTCAAGCGTATTGACAGCCAAGTCTCACAAAAATTATAAGGTTGTCATTGCGGCAAGTCTCGGCAGTGGCGTAGTCGCATTGGCGATCGTGGCATGCTTCGTGTGGAGGAGGCTAAAAGGTCGACGTCAAATGTTCCCACACTGGAGTAAAAGCCGAGCTACAATGATACGTTCAACCTCGCAATCGTACAGAGGTATTGCCTTATTGTAAGCATATAGTTTAATTAGTCCCACAACCCGAATTAATAAGAGGTTTAATTAGTTGTTCTCTTTCTTATATTTTGTTCTGAAAGAATTAACATAAGGAAAATATGCTTAATCAACATTAATATGATTTTTATTAGAAAATAATTTTTAAAACGATAATTTTCTTTTTATTATCCATTTGAAAGAGGGTGAATTTTTTTTGGATTTTTAAATATTTTTATTCTACTTTGCAATGATTTTTTCCTACTCCTTCTTTTCACTTTGTGTATATATCAATACATGCACTAACATTTAATTACATTTATTTTTTGTTTACATTTTTAAAAGTAGAAACAAGATTTTTTAAGCGAAACTAAATCAATGTATAATATGTTCTCTAAAACCAAATAAGTAAGTATATATAGTTATCCTTATTTTTATGATTATCCGAAAGATTAATTTTAATCCAAGTTCAAAGTTTGATGAGACCTCGCAACTATTTAAAAAATAAATAACACTCTTTTGGTACTCTTCTCTATTTTCTTTTTTTTTCTTATCTACATTTCCTTTGTATGTCACTACTACTAGCTTGCATATAAATTTTTTTTTGCTTCTTCTCTCATTTTCCTTTCCTGTTACTTTATCACCCTCCTTATGCATCAACATCTATGTATATATATTTTATAGAGTGTAAATAACTCGTTTTTTTTCTATTTATTAATAAGAATATATAGAATTCTAAAACAAGTGTATGTTAATCTTTTGTAAACCAAATTTTGGGTGACAATAGCATTTCAAAAAAATGAAAGAAAAATATATATTTTTTTAAATAATAATTAATTACGTTGACAATATTATTAAAGAATACATTTAAGACTTCATTTAAACTTTACAAATATATGATATTTTATTAATACCTGGCATGATTATAATTTTTTTATGCGTTTGTATTTGGTGTGTTTGTATTTGTATTTGTATTTTATATTAGTTTCCTATACTGGTGTTTCATATTATTATTGATATATTTATTTTCAAAGTTTCAATCAAAGCGGACTACTCTTAAAAAATTTAAAAAGGCAAATTGCACAAAAAACTCAAATGTCTGTTGCATATGTAGCTTAAATTATTATTTTTTTGGGTAATAAGCTTAAATTACTTTTATTGCATAAAAAAGGTGGCAAACTTTTATAATATTTGATCTGAATTTTTTTATTAAACTAAAAATCAGATATGGACTTCTTTTCTCATCTATAGCTCCGTAAATAATCTTCATGATAAAATTACTAAGTTTGATGTAAGAAATCTGACCATCGATCACGCAAACAATATATTTTTTCTCTGAATAATATAATATACTAATTGATTTTACAACAATTTTAATAGTTTTTTTAAAATATTATGAGAAAAAATTGAAAGTTGATGATTTTTAGTACAATAACAAAGATTTAAGCTTAATCTAATATAATGTTATTTTTTGTCTAATAGAAACTTTAGGCTATATTTGCAGCAAATATTAATTTTTTTTTCTGTGTTTGATTAAAAAAATCAATCTAGTTATCTTTAATTTATTTAAACAAAATTTACAATTGACGTCATGGGAGAGCGACCCTTATTATACAATTAATTTTATTCTCTATTTTCTTTTTTTTTTTTTCATATCTACATTTCCTCTGTATGTCACTAATGCTAACCTACATATAATCTCTCTTTCGCTTCTTCTTTCATTTTTTTTCCTGTCACTTTATCGCCCTCCTTATGCATCAAAATCTATGTATATATATTTCATAGAATGTAAATAACTCGTTTTTTCTATTTTTTTAATAAGAATATATAGAATTATAAAACAAGTATACGCTTATAATCTATTGTAAACCAATTTTTTTGTGACAATAGCATTTCAAAAACTGAAAGAAAAAGGAATTTTTTAAATAATAATTATTTACATTGACAATGTGATTAAATAATACACTTATGACTTCATTTAATATAGTTACACATTTAAAACCTCTACAAATATATGATATTTTATCAATACGTGGCATGATTATAATATTTTGTTAATGCGTTTTATTTGTATTTGTATTCTATTATAAATTAGTGATGCGTTCATATTATTATTGATATATTTATTTTCAAAGTTCCAATCAAAGCGGAGTACTCTTAAAATATTTAAAAAAGTAAATTGCACAAAAAATTCAAATGTCCGTTGCATATGTAGCTTTAATTATTTTTTTTTGGTAATAAGCTTAAATTACTTTTATTTCGCAAAAAAAATGGCGAACTTTTGTATGATTTGATCTGAACTTTTTCTTATTAAACTAAAAATCAATTTTTTTTGTAAAAAATTTGACTTTTTCTTATAGTATTAACTTCTAAACTTTTCTCATATATAGCCCGTAACTAATTTTCATAATCAAATCATTAAGTTTGATATAAGAAATCTGAACATCACGCAAACAATATAATATTTTCCAAAATAACATCATGTAATAATTCATTTACCACAATTTTAATATTTTTAAAGAATATTATGAGAAAAAAATTGAAAGTTGATGACTTTTAATACAATAACAAAGGGTTTAAGCTAAATCTAATAAAATGTTATTTCTTGTCTAATAGAAATTTTAGGCTATATTTTCAGCAAATATTAAGTTTTTTCTGTATTTTATTAAAAAAAATCAATCTAGTTATCATTAATTTTATTTAAACAAAAATATACAATTGATGTCATGGGAGAGCGACCCTTAATTATCATCATGCCAGGACAAATTCCTCCTGACTTTTGACTGCACCTGTCGCACTATGAGCTTTCCTTAATTAATTATAGGTGGTGGAAAAAATGATGGCAACGAGGACGACGTGGAGTTACCTACATATGATTTTGAAACCATTGCAGCTGCAACTGATGACTTTTCCTCTTATAACTTGCTTGGGGAGGGTGGATTTGGCTTTGTCTACAAGGTACCATTAACTGTTCCAGTTTTACAAATTTAATTCCAAATTCTATCTTATGATTATTACTGATATACGTTGTTAATTACTAGGGCAAATTGGATGGACAAGAGATTGCAGTAAAAAGACTGTCGAGGAATTCACTACAAGGCATCAATGAGTTCAAGAACGAGGTTACCTTGATTGCAAAGCTCCAGCATAGGAACCTCGTTCGCCTTCTTGGTTGCTGTATTGACAGAGAGGAGAGGATGCTGGTCTATGAGTACATGCCAAACAAAAGCTTGGATTCCTTCTTGTTTGGTTAGGAAACTATAATCTAATTCATACTCAAGATCAATCCATTCTTTGTTTGATATCTCCTTTTTTTTAGGTGATTAAGGTCATATATAATATTGTAATATTCTATCTTGACAGAAAAGGACAATGCATGCAGTCTATGTTGGGAAGCACGTCATGGTATCATCTTAGGCATTGCAAGAGGACTTCTATATCTGCATCAAGACTCGAGATTTAGAATTATCCATAGAGATCTTAAAGCCAGCAACATACTCCTTGACAAAGATATGAACCCGAAGATTTCAGACTTCGGTTTAGCCAGAATATTTAGCAACGACAACGCAGCAAACATGACGAGAAGAGTCGTGGGGACATAGTGAGTACATGTTAATTTCAATATGGATGTAACATGAATGACATGAAGAGTAGTGTTCAAAACTTTCTTCATGTTTGCAGCGGATACATGGCTCCGGAATATGCAATGAACGGAATCTTCTCCGTGAAATCTGATGTATTCAGCTTTGGAGTTTTAGTGCTAGAGATCATTACGGGTGTCAAGAACAGGGGCGCCTTTCACTTCAATCCAAAAAATTACCTCCTAGAAAAGGTACTACAGATGAAGAATCACTTGTACCCCAAGTATGCAATGAAGTTAAACATTTGATTAACCAAGAAAACTTGAACTTGCAGGCATGGAGTCTTTGGAATGAAGGCAGAAGTTTGGAACTTGTTGATCAATCGATTGCAGATGGCTACCCAGTGATGGAAGTGAGCAAATTTATAAAGTTGGGGTTGCTGTGCGTTCAAGAGTTTCCAGAGGATAGGCCAATTATGGCTAATGTGCTGGCCATGTTAGTAAGCGACAGCATGATGGTGTCTCAGCCAAAGATTCCAGGTTTTGTGGGGAGAAGATGGGGCATAACTAGTGTGGACGATGAGGAGTTGCAATTATCATCTACCGATCGCTCGAAGCAAGAAAGTGTTAATTGCTTGACAATGTCGATGCCTTTGGGTAGATGATCATGGGTGTCAGTAATATTTTGTAGATTTTTAATTATTATTTTGAATATTTTTTTCTGCTATGAGGACTCAGAAGGCAGAACTGATGAAGCCTATATGGATGTCAAAATATTTTGTACTGAGAAATTCATATAAAAACTTCATCTTTTTGTAATATTTTGCTTTCTTTTATGTCAAAGAAACCGTTGCCACTACAAGAAAATTGTGATTTTCTGACCGAAATTTCTGAGGGAATTAATTCCCTCAGAAATACTTAGTGATATTTCTGAGGGAATAATCACGCCTCAGAAATTCTGAGGGGTAAAAACACCCATCAGAATTTTTGAGGGGGGATAAAAACCCGTCAGAAATTTTCTGACGGGCGAATAAACCCGTCAGAAAATTTCTGACGGGTGAAGTTCCCGTCAGAAACTTCTGACGAGACTAAACACCCGTCAGAAGTTTCTGACGGGACAACATGCCCCGTCAGAAGTTTCTGACGGGTGCTCGCACCCATCAGAAATTTTTCTGACGGGTGCTCGCACCCATCAGAAATTTTTCTGACGGTGCTCGCACCCGTCAGAAACTATCATCCCGTGACAAAGTCACGGGATGAAGTTCACGGGGCGGGCCCCCGTGAACTTTGCCCCGTGACTTGTCACGGGGTAAAGTGTTCTGACGGGTGTCCGACACCCGTCAGAACATTTTCTGACGGGTGTCCGACACCCGTCAGAACATTCTGACGGGTGACCGACACCCGTCAGAAGTGTTCTGACGGGTGTCGGCACCCGTCAGAATATTCTGACGGGTGCGGACACCCGTCAGAAA
>LTAE01012158.1:1966-14223 GCA_001647135.1 Pontederia paniculata | reverse complement strand
GATCATTCAAAACATTCTCGGGATCCTAGATTCAACATTTCCCATCTGTCCATCCAAGCCGTCTCACAAGCATTGGAGGGCCACTCACCGAGTCAGAAATCCAGAAAGCTCTCTTCGACATCAACCCATATAAAGCACCCGGACCGAACGACTTCCAAGTAGTATTCTACTAGCACAACTGGGTCGATATCAAGCAATCCTTAATCAACTTCGTCAAGAGAGTCCTCGAACATGGATGCTCCATAAGAACCATGAACAAAACCTTTCAAGTCCTGATCCAAAGCTCGAGCATCCCACAACACTCGGTGACTTTCGGCCTATTAGCCTCTGCAATGTTAATTACAAGTTTGTAACAAAAGTCCTCACCAACAGAATAAGGTGCATCCTTGCTGAAATTATTTCTCCCAATCAAGTTAGCTTCATCCCTGGACGCAACATACAAGAGAACATAATCATAGCGCAGGAACTCACTCACACTATAGGGTGTATGAAAGGCAGGAGGGGTTTCATGTCAATCAAAATCGATCTAGAAAAAGATTTTGACATATTGGAGTGGCCATTCATCAACGAGTCTTTTGCCGTTATGGGGATTCCGGACAACATCATCCACATCATTATGAATTGCATCTCCTCAGCATGTCTTCGCATCCTTTGGAACGGTGAAGCATCAGACGTCATCCACATGGGCAGAGGCATACGTCAGGGATGTCCCCTATCACCTCATCTATTTGTTATCTGCATGGAAAGACTATCTCATCTCATCAATCTCAATGTCGAGTTAGGAGATGGAAGCCGTTGCGTGCTGGCAGAGGATAATCTCACACCTCTTGTTCAGCGACGACCTCCTCCTATTCGTGGAAGCCTCGCCAAGCCAAATGCACACGATCATGAGCATCCTCACTAAATTCGGGGCCGCATCGGGTGAGAAAGTTAATACCACAAAATCTCTAATCTACTTTTCCAAATCAGTTACTACTCCCATTCGAAATGGAATTTTGCAGGCATGCTCCTTCACCCATGCAACAACCACAGGAGGATATTTAGGAGTTCCCATAGTACATGGCAAAATCCGCAATGAGCACTTTCAGAGATTGGTGAATCGAATCAAGAATTGGACTGGCGATTGGACAATGAACTCCCTTTCACTTGCTAGCCGAGTGACTCTTGTACAATCCGTCCTTCAGGCGATGCCTTCTCACACCATGCAGATAATGCCAATCCCTCGAAACATATGTTTAGAAGTTGACAAGTGGTGCAGAAGTTTCATTTGGGGACACAAGCCAAATGAGAGAAGAGTTCACTCTGTAGCATGGTAAATTCGGGGCCGCATCGGGTGAGAAAGTTAATACCACAAAATCTCTAATCTACTTTTCCAAATCAGTTACTACTCCCATTCGAAATGGAATTTTGCAGGCATGCTCCTTCACCCATGCAACAACCACAGGAGGATATTTAGGAGTTCCCATAGTACATGGCAAAATCCGCAATGAGCACTTTCAGAGATTGGTGAATCGAATCAAGAATTGGACTGGCGATTGGACAATGAACTCCCTTTCACTTGCTAGCCGAGTGACTCTTGTACAATCCGTCCTTCAGGCGATGCCTTCTCACACCATGCAGATAATGCCAATCCCTCGAAACATATGTTTAGAAGTTGACAAGTGGTGCAGAAGTTTCATTTGGGGACACAAGCCAAATGAGAGAAGAGTTCACTCTGTAGCATGGTACAAAGTTGTGCAGCCACGTGAAAATGGAGGACTCGACCTTCGTGATCTCAAAGCTTCCAACATGGCTGCCCTCGCCAAGCTAGGGTGGGGTCTCTACTACCAACCTAAATCTCTATGGGCCCAGGTACTGTAGGGGAAGTATGCGCGACAACTTGAGCATGGCCTCACCCTCAAAGCCTCGATAGGAGACTCACGGTTGTGGAAAGCCATAACGACAACCTGGATTTCAATCAAGTCTGGGGCACAATGGTTTCCGGGAGCTGGTGATAGAGTATCCTTCTGGATAGATCGTTGGATCCCTGATACACCTCCGTTAAGGGATATTGTGAGATCAGATTCTTCGCTTCTCCACCCTGGAACGAAAGTGGCTGATATGCGCAACTCAAACTCGACATGGAAATGGACAGAATTCGAGCACCTTCTAGACACGAAGACACTCATGGCAATTGCTTTAGCTTCACTTGACAACCAAGCCCCTGATACCATATGTTGGACAGCAGAAGCCTTGGGCATTTACACAATTCGCACAACCTACATGCTCCTTGAGCAGACCTCTTGGCAACCACCAAGGCCAATCTGGAAGCTCATCTAGAGTCTTGAGGGGCCGCAGTGGGTGTGTACCTTCCTTTGGTCTATATCGCCCATAAACAACTCATGACAAATGCAGAAAGACGCCAGCTTCACCTCACAAGTTCATACTCCTATCTGGTATGCTTGACTGAAGAAGAGACAATTCTCCATGTCATCTGTGACTGCAATCGGGTGAGATCGCTCTGGCACAAACTTGTACCGCCCAACAGACTAACTACATTCTTCTAACACTCTCTTCAGGAATGGCTCAAGGAAAACCTAAGACTAAGAAGAAAGAGACAGGATAGCATATCATGGGCAACTATCTTCGGAACCACCTGTTGGATCTTTAGGAACTGGATGAACAAACTCATTTTCAGTGGAGATCCCCTCCCTCCATTCCCTCAGCAATCCATCCTTAATTCCACAGCCAATTTCACATTAGCATCGCTCCTCGAGGCATCAAACATTGCTAAGGAAAGGAACTTCGATTAATCAAATGGGAGCCACCACTCGAAGCATAGATAAAACTCAATGTGGATGGATCGACATCGGTCAGGACGGGCAAGGCAAGCACAAGGGGACTTATACGCGATCAACATGGCCAATGGCATGTAGGCTTCATCTTTGACCTTGGCTACACCTCTCCCATTGAAGCAGAACTAAGAGGAGCCATTACGGGGCTCAACCTTGCATGGGAGAGAGGCTACCGCAAAGTAATTCTGGAAACTGGCAGCAAAGAGGCCGCTCAACTACTATCTAGATCTGTAGCTCTAGGCCGCCACCTTTAGCACCTGATTGAGGCATGGATATCCTTATTGAGGCAAAATTGGCAGGTGTGCATCAAGCACATCGTTCGCAAGCAAATGGGACTACCATCTCACTTGGCAGGAGTGCACTTTCCACCTCGAATATAGATGGTGTTGTGGTGCTTGATACCCCACCTCACAGCTTAGAACATCATCTTTTTGGTGACATTGTAGGGGTTCCCTTACCCCGTGTATCACAATTTTCATCTTTTCTGTAAACAATCTTCAATGGGCTTTCCCACCCTCCTGTTACCGAAAAAATATATGAGTGTGTACATTTGGGCAAGCCATTTACGGCATGAAACAAGGAACCATCCCTTCATACTTCCCCATTCCGCAGCATGCATCCATCAATGTCTCAAAACCTGCCAATCATGCATGAAACGAATACTTCAGATCAGCCAAAATAAATTATACATGGAGTTTATGATCCATCGACGAATTGACTAATTAGTCACGTACCGTAGAGAGCTATGTTGTAGTATGTCCATGGAACCTTGGAAAGCATCACAGAAGACGATGGAGGAGTTGTTGAGCTGTCGGTCGAGCTCCTACATTTCGTACCTCATGGCGTAGTTGAATTGCATCACCATGTCATTGATCTCATCCGCGCACTCCCCATACTCGCTCTGGGATTCCCAGAGGTAGTGAGGAGTGCAACCGATAGGAGCCACTTTGTTGGAGCATCCCGGAGGAATCAGAAGCGTAGTTTACTTCTCGTAGCATGTCTTGAGTAGTCCCGTTGAAGCCCAAAAATGGGTGTGTTAATGGAAGCCCCATATTTGATGCTGCAAATTAAGAAGAATTCAACTATTTCTAATCAATGGCTGCATGCATGCATGAACTATGTGTGATACACACCGAGGTAGTCGATGATGATGCAGCCATTGCAGAAGCGGTCGGTGGGAGATTTGGTGTCGAAGTCGCGGCCGTAAGGGGGGCAATCGGCACGGGCAATGGTTGGGAGCATGTTGTTGGTGCCAATGTCCATGGTGGAGTCTCCGAGAACGAAGAGCCCGGACATGAGAGGTCAGGACCTATTGGCAGCGGTCGTCAAGGAGGGGCGGCCAGCTGCTGCGGAGACGACGGAGAGAAAGAGGACGAGGGCGACGGAAAGGTGACGAGAGCGTGCGATCTGCAACACCATGTTGGTTGTCTTCGCTCGATGATCTGTAATGATTTCTTGCTTTGCATATTTATAGGAGAGACGGACATGATCATCATCATGTAGAACTCGAATCTAATCCCACTTAGTGTTTAATTAGCAACAACTAATCCTAATTGGAGGAGAGTCAAAAATTAACAAGTCGTACTATTAAAATTAAACGAGGAAATAAAAACTCTCTCTCTCTCTCTCTCTTTGAAATTTTTTTAGGGCCTGTTTGGTTGGAGGTGAAAGGATGATAAATGAGGGGACGAGAAAAAAAGTTAATAATTTAACCTCGTTTGCTTGAATTTTTAATGGAGGAAATGGATTTACCTCTATTCATCTTCAATAATCTTTCAACCCCAAATTTAAGTGAAAAGGAGTGAAAAAAATTTAAAACATAATTTCTAGTTTTAATCATATATAACTAAATATATAAACACATACTTGAGAATATATTCGTCCAATAAAAATTATACTTCTCTTTCCTTCCCTTTAATTATGTCATCCAAACAAGATTAATTCATTCTCTTTCATTTTCTTTCCCTAGTTTCCCTTCTCTTCCCCTTACTAACCAAAATTGTATAGGAATGCTTATCATTGGTTTATAATTTAATGAAAAAATATTGTACTTCACTATGTACTTATTTATTTATAAAAGGAAGAAAAGATTAATTTGTCAAGTTTTTTTTTCTCCCTACAGCTTGTTATCAAAGAAATTTTTAATAAAAAATAGGCATTTCAATATTTTTAACATTTTTCGATTACAATTTTTTGTGTCTTCTACTACAAAATGATGAATTTATATTTCGACAAAGAAAATATCTACCTATTGATATTCGAAATGACGTTGCGAATCCTAATTTTGGAAAGAAACAAAAGTAGAACATCCTCCAAGTGATAAAACAAAAGTAATCCTAATAATAGTGATAAAAAAATTTGTAGTTGAACATGTACCAAATTTGTAGTTAATTATTAAATTTAACAAAAATATTTGACAAATATAGCATTTTAAATCAATTGATAAACATAAAATGATTATAAATATATAAAAAAATCTGCATTATATATATATATCTTAAATTAAATAACTCATTTTAACTATTTTAATATTGATAAATAATCAAATAAATAGTTAATAAATAATTTATAAATTAATAAAATAATAATAAAAGAAAGTTGTCACATGATATAAAAAGAATAAGTATATTTGAAAATAAATTTTAACATAATAACGACTACCTTGATGATTTTTTCAAACATCTCAAAACTTTGAATTCAATCCCTTATCGCTATGCGTAAATATATCTCGGGCAGAAGTTGTTTAGTTTGAATTTGAACGTTAGTTCAATTACAATTAGTTGAACATCATAACTGGTCCACTATCCAATATCACAATGGATGCCTTAAGAGGGCATATAACTGACAAAAGAACGAAAAACATATGAACACAATACATGCTTAAACATACAATAAAGTTTGGGTGGAAAACACATACTAAATGCTTCAACATGCGTTAAGACTTAAGAGGGCAGCGATTCTGACAGAGTACTAAACAAAAATGCTGGATGGCCATAAAGGTTCCCTATGCTATAGTCATATACTATAACAAAAAGAACCTCACATTATTAATTTATTATCATCCAAGGATCGTTGTTCCCCTTACACAACTAACTGTATACTGTTAGATACTTTGTAAAAACTAATCCAGCATCTTCACTTCAGTGAACATGGCACATAATTGCTGATGTTAACAGATAACACCAAAATTCATCCTCATTGCTACACCGTAAGAGATGATATCGATATTTTAAACCTTTGCGCCAATATTCCCGCAACTAGAGTTACCTGCGGAAAACAGTATGTAACATTGATGACAGTGGTTGATAACTAGATATCCAACTTTCATAAGAAAATGTCTGTAGTAAAACCTAGTATAAGAGCGAGGCTGAAATTAATATATTGGAAAACTAACCATTACATTTTCCATCCGCAGAACCAACAGCTACATGTTCAAAGTAATCCCTCCTAGCATCTGCAATTCAACGAGTCATTCTGTTATGATAAATCAAATGATTTTTTTACAACTCAATTGAATTTTTGTGCATGACCTACTTACCATGCTTCATCGTTAGAGATGGGTCCGATTCTTCTACATGTCCAAGTACTTTTGCTGGATTACCGACAGCCATGCTTCAATGGAACAGAAAGAAAAGAGAAAAAGAAACCCACTGAAGTCAAGATCCACCAAATAGAAGCAGGCCACTGAATGATGAGAGACACATTTCACTTGTGAAGATGGACCAGTAGTAGTATCTACTGGTCCATCTTATGATCATTATTCACACATCATACGTACACAAATTACAGATGAGTTGATTGAGCAGTACCCACTACCCACATTAAGTATTGTCATACAGTCATACTAATTTAACAGTATCCTGCTTTGCCTGATTGCTGATAAGATCAAACCAAAGTCTCAGCAAAACCTCCTAAAAAGGAGCCTTTGGCAAAATATTAATCTCAATAGCTTGGCGCCAAAGAGTTTCTTTTCTAATACTTTACACAAAAACTAGTACATGAAACAAAATTAAACTCTGAGAGTTTATAAGGATGTGCTCATCTAACTAGAAATCCCAAATAATAGGTTATTTATTCAAGGATACCCAAATAGTCTTTCTATTTCAGCTCACCCTTCACTCCTTATGTAACTTCATGTTATTGCAGAAAATAATAAGAACAAAAAAATAAATGAGTATTTCAAAATATTTCCAACTTCCAAAAAGTATATGAGTGTTTCTTAATGTTGCATCAAAAAACAGTAGCATAATATTCATCTTTCTAGATTATATTTCTTTTGAGAGGGAAAAAGGATGATTAACCAAATAGTATATTTATTGAATTTGAATTAATACATAATAATGTATTCAGAGATAGATACATTATTTTGTTTCTTCTTATTCTGACAAATGCCTTTATTGATAGCATTATGTAAAATGCTGGAAGCATTATTTAAAACCGACAAGTGAAAGTAACTGCGAATCAAATCAAACAAAGATGATAAAGTTAATTTCAACCTGTGTGGAGGTACATCCTTTATTACAAGAGAACCAGCAGCAATCATAGCACCATCACCAACCTTGATATTACCAAGAATTGTTGCACTAGCTCCGATTAGAGCACCTTGACCTATTTTAGGGTGTCTATCCCCAACTTCTTTACCGGTACCTCCTAAGGTGACTCCCTGAAACCAACAAACATGTGTCTTATATTATAGGAGAAGAAATGAAAGAGAAAATAAAGTAAAAGGCCATTTACAAATGTTCGCCAATCAAACTTGCCTGCATTAAGGAAACCCAATTCCCGACAACAGCAGTTTCGCCAATTACTAATCCAGTCCCATGATCTAATAATATCCCTTCACCAATTCTTGCAGCTTCACATTTTACAAATGTTTAGAGTTAGAAATTTAAAGCCTCGAAAAATATGAAGTACAAGACGAGTACAAGTAGCAGGTTATCTCAAGTGTTCAACAAATGGAATATTAGACTACAAATTCTTGACAAAGGGAGTAGACAAGTAAGAAGCAATCCTCGATAGTTTGAAATAGCATGTAAAGCTTGTATTTAATAGATTTCACAATGGTTTGAAAATATTGTCAAAACAAATTGCCAATAACTTGAAGAAGAAAATGGTACATTAACATAGAAAGTCAGCAGTTTGGCATCATACTATATCTACCAGATGAAAGCACCAAAAGCATTATACAAAAAATTAGCAACTTCGTAGTAATAGAAAACAAGAAGTTATATCTAACCTAAAAAGAAACGTTAGCTGTACCTGGATGTATATCCACAGCAAAAACCTGAAGCGGAAACAAATTTCCAGGGGGTTTATCAGACAAAAATATTAATTTTTAAAATACTACGATGACTTGAAAGAGCTTATATAACCTCACTAATTCGACTCTGCAATGCTAACGCTAGGATTTTACGTCCCTGGTTCCATAAAGCATGTGCTATACGATATGATTGCAAAGAATGGTAACCCTGCATAGAAACTAAAAGTCAATTTCTTAGTCAAATAAATGAGAAAAATTGAAAAAGGTGAAGAGACAAGAAATTGCATGTCATTTCTTGGTTACCTAGTAATATTCATAACTTCTCTCTCTCTCACTCACTTACTCTCATTGTGTGTGTGCATGTGAAGATTTATCTTCTTTGTCGTCCTTTTTATGGTTTACTTCTAAAAACACATTAGTGGGTACCTAATTATCTTTGGATGTACGACACAAATATACTGAACAACTTAAAAACATATTACCTTAAAGTATAACAAGGCCCAGCTGTACGACGAACAAGCAGGGTCTCGATCCTTAAAAGCCTACAAAGTAATGGCATGGCTTATTAATACAACTTTCTTCATATAAGAACACACAAAGAGGATGAAACAAATGCTCTCTTATTATGTAGTAGTACTGTAGTACAATCACCTGAGCATCCAGACGTATTGAGCGTCGAATACTCTCGTCATTCATCATAACATCATCGAATATATCCATCAGTTGGGTTGCAAATAGTGTTGCATTTTGAAGCCTATTTGCAAGTACAAAACCCAGCGAACGTTCCAAGCAATCATGAGACAGGACACTGGCATACAAGAAGCTACTTAAAATTGGCTCCTTCTCGGCCTGAGAAATAGAAAACACAGAATCAGAGAATGCAACCACAACATCAGTACGTGTGAAAGGGAAGTTTACAACTTTGCATCACCTCAAAACAGATTCTTGTAAACCTTTCAAACATATTCAATAAAACTATTTTCTAATATTCTCAACCGAAGTTTGATAAAAGTTCCTCT
The DNA here is from genome assembly GCA_001647135.1 of Pontederia paniculata. Lineage (NCBI taxonomy): Eukaryota > Viridiplantae > Streptophyta > Magnoliopsida > Commelinales > Pontederiaceae > Pontederia > Pontederia paniculata. The sequence continues at coordinate 5,110 of LTAE01012158.1, read as the reverse complement.
TGTGACACAACAAATCAATCATCAAGTAGATTATCATTAAGCGTGGAACTTTCAAATTATGATACCACCCAGAGCCAACCTTTTCAACAGTATGTTAAAATCCAGATTGTGACGCATATTGGTTCGAAATACTTCAACACGAAACATAAAAGTTCAGTAAACTACGTTATAGCAACAAAAGTCTTATCTTAACAATTTAATAAGCGGCAATTCCACCGAAGGACTCATCTTTCTTACAGAAGTCTATTAAATAAGACTTCAGACCAACCCACTTGTGTGAATGATCTAATCAACAGAGAAATCAAACAAACTTGGAAATTTCCCTGAATGATTGGAGGAACATGAAGAAAATGAAGAAAAAAAAGGAACGGTAGATATCCTTTCACCTCACACTTAGCATCGGCCTTCACAGACTCCCAAATGGGATCCCCCGCCGCGTCCAGAATCGTCCTGGACAAGGAGTTGGGATGCGAATTCCCCATGGCGTAGATGGGGAACATGTTCTCGGACCGGCACCTCCCCGATTTCGAAGTCGAACCCCCGGCAGGGGACACGGCCGAAGAAGAGGAAGAAGAAGAAGAAACCCGGGACTTGCCGTGCTTGGTCTCCTCCTCCCTTCCTTCCTCCCGTCCACGCAGCACGACGACGCATCCGCACGACATCTCGCCGCGCCCCGTGAACGAGCGGTACACGAAGAATCACCTCCTCCCCTTCCGGAGAGTCAAACTATCAGATGCTACCAAGGGAACGGCGACGCTGCCGCTCGTGCTCCGGCGAGAAACCGCGGCGGGTGGAGTCGTGCCGGAATGGAGGAAGTGGCCGCCGGAGATGCCTCGGCTATTTAAGAAAAAGCGCCCATGGAATCGGAAAAGAATCACGAGATTGCCACGAGGTTTGGGCGAATCTACGGCGCTGCCTTGACCACGTGAACGGCGTGGTCGTGTTTTATTTACAAGATACGTTACGGCGAGCTAATTACGCAAAAGGATACGTCACAAGCGTATAATTACGCTTTTAGCCTCGGCGTCAAAGAGGCGGTTGGTCGAACCCGGTGGCACGTCTTCCCCGTGCCCGGCCGTCGGTTTAGTGCACCAACTAATTCTGTGTTCCATAACTCATTTTGGTCCAACCTTCCGATTCCAATTTAGAGAGATAAATATTTAAAACGATCAATCTCTTAAATGAATTTAATATTTCTTTACCGGAGTTAAAGTATGTGCAAACTATTTTTTTATCTTGATTTAATTTGTTTATTTCCAATTTAAAATTATATTTTTCAATGATAGATAAAAGTTTACGAGTTTCATATAAAAAAATTGAATTTTATTCGCTCTGTTTACCAATTTCGGATTGTTCAGCATGAAATCGACGAGCCTTTTATATATTATTTGTATGCTGTAATTTGCAGGTAATGTTTTCTACCGTTCTTTGATTAAATCTTAAGACAAAGGGTCCTAACAAGCATTTTTCATTTTTTTCTTTCTCCCGTCGATTGTTAACTAGAGATCTACCAACCCAATGGGAATCGCTGCAACATTCTTTCTCTCGTCATTGAACCAGAAGAATTAGCAAGAGATACAATATGATTTCTCTTCGTCTCAAAGAAACATAACACTTTTATCTCTAAATCCAAACAGAAGTTCTTCATTCAGTTTGTTGTTCTTCTGATTTGGTTTCTGTCGGAATTATAATAAATATAATTCAACTAAATAGAGGTTTTACAGAATACCTCTTACAACGGAAAAGTCGGATGTCGGAGCCGAAAGAATTCTTCCACGAACACACATAGCACATTGACTTCACTTCATCGTCGAGAACCAAATTACATGAACTTGGAATATAGATTCACAACTCAAGTACTTAGAACAAGATAGAATGAACTAATAATTTTCTCTTCATACTAGTGTTGTGGACCTATGCCCTACTGCCATATATATAGTATTGTAAATGGGTAGTTGTGGGAGAGGAAGGGATGGTCACATCAATGTGGTCATCCGAGTCTCTTCGCGCACGGTAGCACGAAGACGCAACACCTCCTTTGCCTTCCAAACGCATGTGGTGCATGCTTGAAGGTGAACAGCCCCAAGGCGGGCGTTACGTCAACAATCTCCCACTCGCACGCAATGGGCTGGTGTCATACTCTATCCTTTGTTCATAATGTAACAAATGAGTCGTGCGACCTTCGAGTACAAGCACAACGTAAATATGAGAGCCTACTATTGTGACATGTTAGGGATACACAATTGCTCAATCAACTTAAGAGTCTTGTCATGACCTGTTAAGGGAAACATGATGCTTTATCACTGAGTTAGATTATGATTTGTTAGGGAAAACATAATCACTCAAATATTTTGTAAGCATGAACTATGACTCACATAGTTGCTCTACAAATCTTTTGAGTCAAAACCATGACTTACATAGTTGCTCAAATATCATGTACTCATTGTACCCTAGATCAGTTTTGTTGCATAGTCCAGACACCCCGTGTTTGACTCCGCGGTAATTAATTTCGTATGTAAAATCATTTATCCTTCTCAAGGATAAACTAATTGGTCAACTGCATATAAAATTCTTATTCAACTCATAACAGATCTTCCTCTCACTCTCATGCTTCTCAATCACAGATTAGCTGCTTTTTTAGACGTGGCTCGACGGGCCGCTCACTTTTGGCCTTTGAGTACCCCGCTAAAGTAGCAGAGACTAACTCATGATCTTTGAAGCATAGCCAAGAGTCTACCGGCACACATAGACTAATCAGTCTATAGAGACTCATACCATGATAAAGATAAATAAGTTAACTCGTCATGTCTCATGGTCGACTTAGCATACTTGTTTCGAAATCACAAGTACTGCGATGGAGACTCCCACTGAATGAGCGTATGTCTTAGCTCTGCAAAATTTGACACCGCACAAACTTAAGTCCAGTCTCCCACTTATAGCGTCTGACTTGGGTCCTCCAACTACTCGTCCTCTTTTGGCGTCAAGTTGAGATCTCATGTTTGACTACCTCTTATCAGGCTTCATGGAATTAATATAATCCATGTATTTTAACAAGATAATTTTAGACCATTTCTATACAAGAAATACCTCAGTCTAAAATTTCTTCTCCGCTCGCAATCTCCTAAGCGACGGAGGCATTTACTC
>LTAE01012157.1:0-14226 GCA_001647135.1 Pontederia paniculata | reverse complement strand
TGAATCCAATCAATTTAGTGGTGAATATAACCCATGCCTTACCCATATATTGAATTCCTCTATTTACTTATCACATCTATACTCTTCTTTTTATAATTACTTAGTTTCTGTTTTGAACATTTAAATAAACATTCAGTAAATTGTTTCTCTCAAATCACCTTATAATTTATTAAGTTAAAACAACAATCCTCGTGGGTTCGACATCCTTCTCATCTTCTATATTACTTGTTTGCGATCAGTATACTTGCTGGCTTTCTTTTGCACTGCTAGATTTTACGCATCACCTAGATTCAACATTTTCTTCCTTATCATCTTAGTTTCTTTGCATGCATGAGAGTTTTAGATTCTTTACGCATTTGAAAAGTTTGCGGACTCATGATATTATCATCCACATGAGTATGCACGCCTTAAAAATATCATTTCTAAGATGTTCTTAATAGAAGAGTTTTACTCACCTTTTTGAATAAGTAAAACTCTAGCAGCTTGCTTATGAGTCTAAGGTATGTGATCTGGATATTTGAACTCCTCATTTATTTTGGCGATCTTATTTATCTGATTCCCCAAAATTGGGAGTCTTTCTTCTCAGAGGTTAGATCATTGAGGTTCTGATCATTCTAATGATCTTCTTCTATGAGCTTAAACCCCCTCGTTTGACCACTAAGATTTATTTGTGTATCCTAGAAAGTATGTCACAATACTTTTTGCATCAGATTTTTTAATTTGTTTCTGATTTTCAGTCCAACTGTTTCACTCAGTAGCTTTATACTGTAAGATGTTTGGTCTTTTACCATACATCATTCCAAATAGTATTTCTTCTACAGGGATTTAATCTACACTTTGTTTTTCCTACAATATCAGGGATGTTGACAGTTTCTGCCCAAATTTTTTGCCAGTTTGTTCTAACTAAGCAGGGTCCTAGTTGTTTCAGTTCAGATCTAATCTTCCTCTCAGATGCTCCATTTTCCTATGGAGTTCTTATTGTTAAGAGTTTGATCAAGAATTCCAAATTTTTTCACAAAATTCTTCAGACCTTAGGTTTTTCAGAATCTTTTCCATAATCATCGATAAAATTTTTGATTCAACTTAATCTGAATTCTATTTGCAGGAACAATCAATCATATCAATGATTTTACTCATATGTGTATGCTTTAATGGTTCAAGCATTCTAATTTTCTATGTCAAGATTTCAAATTTATCATGCATATCATTTAAGCATTTGAGATTAGGCAAAATAAATATCAGAGCAGAGACACATTCACATCACAGTTCCTTAATCTCATATGCAAAAAAAAATTCAGTTAGAACACATGATAAGCATTTGTTCTATTTAAATCTAGTAATGTAGTTTCTGCCATATAGTTAGCTGATATTCAATGAGTTCCAATTTTTCTATCAGCCTTACATTTCTTAAAACTAGAATTGAGGATTCCTCAGAGTTACCTTTACCAAGAACTTTCTCTTGGTCATTATCCACAAGATTGTTTTGAAGCTCAATGTCCTTAACCTGCTCAAGATGTTCCCTTCACTTTTAATCATGTGTCTTGAACAATCTTTACCAGAAGCATCATCTTGTTGATTTAGTTGGTACCCTGCAAGAACAGTCCACAATTTTGTATTTGGTACCTAAGGTGCTTTGGGTCCAAGGATGTTAGTATTAAGAGTTCCTTTAGGAACCCAAACCTGTCTAACTCTAGGAAACAAATTTATGCTAGTGTTACAATTAGAACTATAGTGTCCTAATTTATTACAGCAGTAGCATGTAACATTTCTAGCATGCATTTTTCTATAGTTTAGGTGAGTGCAGTTGTTTCTATTTTTCATTTTTGTACTATGTGCATTTCTGTGAGTGTGCAGATTTCTTCTTGTTTTAACCGAATTTATACTAGTATTAACAGGAGTCATAAAAGAGTAGGAATGTACATATCTATTGTTGATCATGTGCATATGAGCAGGTTTAGTTCTTCTTGAATACCTGAATGTATAATTCTTTTGTTTCATTTTTATTTCAGAATTTCTCTTCCCGACATTTATATTTTCTTTTGATGGCAATTCAGTATTTTTATCAACAATAACAGATTAATTATTCACAGCATTTTTGCCCTTATTTACACAAATAGAAGTGCTAGGAGAGTTTGTATCAAAACAATGTGAGGCTTTTACAAAAACAGTTCTCTGAGAAAAGTTATCCCCAAAAGAATCAAAGCCCAAACCTTTTTTATTCAACGACTTTTATGTTGAGATAGCATTACATCCAACATTTTTCCCCATAAGAAAATGTTTCAAAGCTACTTTTAATGTTAATCAGTTCAGATTTTAAAGAGTTTATAGCTTCAATATGTTCTTTTAAGTTAATGTTGTTCACAACTATTTGGTCATTCAAATCTAAAATTTGTTTCTTTGAGTTATCAATGTTTTCTTTCAGCTTGTCATTTTCTTGTAAAAAGCAGGATTAAAATTGAGCAGCCAAGCTTTAGTAGGCAATCTACCATGAGCAAGTTTCCAAAGAAAGTGTTTGATCTTAGGAGGAATGGAGATGTTTCAAATAATTCTCCAACCAGACCAACTATCAATTGTGTGAGGGGCCGGGGAAGATAGGAATATGTAAACATTTTTAGCATGAGGTATACAGTGGGCATCATTCACCCATATCCATCGGTCATTATAGGGCATTGCAGGCATATAAATTGAGCAAATTTGTGACACTAGGCATTCACCAAACAAAGAGTTCAATCGAGGGATATTCCATTGTCCATTTAGCAGTAAATCATTCACATTATGAGAGTCGAGTTGAGAATTCACATTAACGAAAGTAGGCATAAATGATAAAGGCATGCATAAGATCCATGGGTCATTCATTACACTTGTATTCAAACCATTTTCAATATGTTTTTTGACTCCAAGACTTGTTCTAGTTAAAGTGTTCAGTATGAGTTTCCAAGATCATGCAATATCAGTAGGTGATTTGAAGCAAAACCAGGGGTGAGGTGTACCATATTTACTGATCACCAACTGAGTCTAGAGGTCCTGCGTTCCATTCAGAACTGATAGGACCCTTTTTGCTAAATGTGAAATTTTGATCAGTTGTAAATTCCTTATACCTAAACCCACTTGGTGTCTATGTAGCTAAATTGTGGACCAACTAATGAGGTTTGCTCCCTTTTTACACCCTTCAGTAGACCATAAGAAAGATCTGAACAGTTTTTCTAATTCCTCAATAACATCACTAGATATGTATGTGGCACCAAAAGAATAGTTAGGGATTGTATTAAGAGTGGATTTGATCAGTGTAGATCAGCCTAATTTGCTTGAGGCCTTGTCTATCAGGAATTCATGATCTTTATATGTGAGCATTTTATATGATATGGGAGCTCCTAGATACTTGAAAGGGAAGTTGCCTATGTTCAGTTTAGTGAGTGTTTGATTTTGAGTTTCCTACGACAATTGAATTTTGGGGGGAGGTATACCTTAGACTTATTGAGGTTGATTTTCATATTGGTAAGATACCTATATTGATCAAAGATTTCTTTTAGTTTTTTGAATTCTTAATTGCAGATGCAATAGTGATCAGATGTCATATGCAAATAGAAGATGACTTAAAGAGAACTCACCAACCTTGAAGGGTACAAACTTCATATTATGCATAACCTGACTAATAGCCTCCCAAGATATTGTGTCAAATGTTTTTTACATGTCAATTTTGATCATCATGTGCTTCCTTTTACCCCTTCTCATTGAGTGGGCCACCTCTTGAGCTATCAGGATATTATCCTGTATAGATCTTTGGGCAACATAGGCTATTTGGACAGGGTCTATCAGCTTATTTAAGGTAGTTCTTATTATGTTGGCTAAGAGTTTAGCCACCACCCTGTAAAGTACATTACAAAGGGCAATAGGTCTATAGTCCTTGGTGCATTTTGGGTTGGATATTTTAGCTATGAAAATCAGGGCAGTGTTGGTCCATTCCACGGCAAAAAAAAAAGTTTGTATAGTTTTAACAATCTCCTTTCCCACAACATTCCAATATTCCTTATAGAATTCAGTTGTGAAGTCATTTGGTTCAAGAGCTTTTCCTAGGGGCAGACCATAAGCAATCCTTAATTTGCTGGGTAGTACAGGATTTGATAAGGTTGGAATGATTAGAGTTATCTAGAGCATTTAGGTTTGGCCAGTCCTCAGGATGAAGTGATGGGGCAGGTTCTAGTTTCCATAAGTCCTGGTAATGTTTTACAAATTGACTCCTGATTTGTGATTCTTGTATGAGGTTGTTTCCTTGGTTATCTTCTATTGTGTTGGTTTGATTTGATCTATGTGTGAGAAGAGTACTAAGGTGAAAACATTTAGTGTTTTAGTATCTATGTTTAATCAATTTACTCTTGACTTACTCCACCATTTAATACTTATCTGCCTAAGTAAGGCTGCATGATGGTTGCAGTGTGCTCTGAGTTGTCCCCATTTTCTCTCAGTAAGTCCACACGAAACATCTTTACCCTCCATGAGTTGTATGTCCTTTTTAACTAGTGCTAGTATATTCTCTAGTTTACCTAAATCCTTGTGATTCCAGGCAAGAGTCATTTTCCTTATGGAGTTTAGAGTGTCCTGTATTGAGTTGAGATTATCTCCTACAAGAATCTACCCCATTCTTATTTAACAATCAAGATTACATGTTTGTGAAATGACAACTTATTCACATAGTGTAAACTCAATTTACAACTAGCTAAGATCTATCATTGTTAACATTAACTTATGAGGAGAATGTTTTGGAAGAGAGTTACATTTTCAATGAATGCAGAGAATCTAATGTAGCATAATTAACTAAATGATTGCGATTGAATTCACATAATTTGAATAAGTTTGATTGAATTCACATATTTAATCCATAATAATTGATTTAATGCAATATCAATTGGTTCTGATTTTAACATAAATAAATAATAATGAATATAAAATACATGTCATTTGGTATACTTCAATCTTATACATGGAAAACCTCGATGATATTTACTAATTCCGTAGTAATTAATGCATATATTACTTTTAATAAGATAATTTAATAATTTCATCTCATTTGAACTCTTTATAATAAAGTTTAATATTTTTCACATATTCTAAAGAATCAAGTACATAAAATCTAGGAAGTCGTTGCTTTGCCCTCAACTAATTTTCTTTAACCTATATCCTAACGAAAAACATTGGATTCTAAGGTGGACATGTATCAATAAGTTCTTTCAAGCTTATTTTGTTGTATTATTTTCTTTATTAATATATATCATAACTCTTTATTTTTCAGAATATAATTTGTATCATTTATTTAATATCTAAAATATAAAATAAATAAAAAAATTATGACTTTTTTAATTTATAAAATCTCAGTCTTAGTTAGTTTCTTAATTGAACTAAAATCTAATTTAATATGCATGGAATCAAATTGATTAGTTGTTGCATTTTAGTTTTCTATAATTAATGTAACACCTCAAATTTTGAAATAAATAATAAAAAGATATGATATGATATTATTAGGATTAAGAAAAGGATATGTATGAGTGTAAGTTAAATTGTTATCCTAATATTCATAGTCTTATAAAAATTAGTTTATAAGGGCCCCTAATAAGAAAACTCTATCTAGAGGGAGACTTCTTTTCGATAAACAGGACTCAACCCCTTATCTCTTCTAATAATTTATTTCTCTCACCCTCTCCTCGTTCTAATCTTATAGATTAGAGGGAGGATCGACGAGAATCAATAATGCGAATGAGGAAGAAGAAGGACCATCATGGAGGAGGAGTAAAGAGAAACTATGGCAAGGAAAAAGAAGAGAGTTTTACTACAAATCAAGATATGTAAATAGGATAATCAACTTTAAGATTTTTCATATATCCATCATAGAATGAAGATCATGTCCTTTACATGAAAGTCATAATTGTGATATCAAATCTTTAAATCATAATATTCCTTGATCGACTATTGCACGAAGACAAGAATAACGACCACCATCAGCAACCTGCAGCGAACACGAGTTGTGTCCTTATCGACACAGACCACCATGTTCATAATTACGGAAATGGTCGCATCATAGGATGCGGGTCTTGTTTCTCCGGTAGCAGTAGAGCGAAGAAGAAATGAGTCACATAGCCCTTTGACGCGGACTGTGTTCCTCAGATCGAAGACGATGTCGACACTTGACATGGGCCGTGTCATTTCCCGTCATAGGACGTGTTCTCAGTTCCATCGGAGTTTGACGTGGGTCGTGTTCCTTGATAGTGCCAGAACAAATTAAAAGAATGGAATGAATCAACTTGATGTTTCCTTGGAAAATGGATCGCGTCGCCCTTTGACAAGATCATGTTTGATGGATCAACAATGATGGCACATGCAAATCCTAACTGTTGAAATAGGTCGCGTCACCCCGACGCAGACCGTGTTGTTCGAACAATTCGATTATGAACCATGAATAAATAATGAAACACAAATTGGATCACCTTGAACCCGGACCTTGCTCCGACATCACCACCTTAGTGCAAAACACCGACCATGTGCGTTTTCAACGCGGACCGTGTCTTGACGACTAGGAACACATGGATGATAGCTAAAAAAATAGACCATGTTGTGCCTCAACGTTGGTCGTGTTCCCTTCGAAAGGTGCAAATTTATTGCTACATCTTATTGATAAGGATATGTTTGATTGTACTTATTTATTGAATCTTGGTATATATATATTATATATATATATATATATAAGTGATAACTTAGCTCAACTAATAATAAGGTTTAAAGAAAATATTAATATGATTGTATTTGAAATTACGCATGAAGAGGATAGTCTCTAACCATTGAAGTATTTATCTCTATTGAGTTTGTTCTGGGACTATTGAGTTTCTATGCAGACTATTGAATTTTATTGGAGATTATTGAGTTCATTTTGGGACTATTGATGACCTAACTAGTGATAATAATGTTGGGGACCAAGGCTGAATCTTCTAAGCATTGATAAAAGGTTCACTATTGATTGTACTTAGGACAAGATAAATAAAAAAGAAAGAATTGATCTTAAGTAAAATATTGACCTAGCTTGAAAATATCGAGTACTGACGTTATGATGCAATTGATGTTCTCAATATTGATGGATCAATGACAACGAAAGTAAATATGAAAATAACATATTGAACATGAAAATAATGGGCATTTTGTTACCACAATGTACGTAATTGATATTCTTGCAATGGATTAATTAATCATAATATAAAGAAAGATGTAAAGTGATGGAAAATGTATAATAAACTTTTTGTTATGATTATGATCTTATGATAGAACATATTTTTCTATTTGTATCTTCATATATATGTTCTACCCATTGTTCATTACCTTTACATATCATCACTCATGGGAGAATTGTCTCCCCTACATCTGATCCCACAGGTAGAATAGTTAGTGATGACGCTAGGCCTTGATTATGGCTATAGTATTGACTTTCACAATTACCTCTTAACCAGTCAATTGATCAAATATCAAGTCAAAGAAGAAGGTCGTAACGTCACTAGAAGGGCATTTCGCCACGTGGCAGGGTGTGCTTCTCAGGGCATTACAATTAATTGGTTAATAGAACTCGATGTGAAATTCTTTTGTGCATGAGTGCTCACTTTTTGTATTGTGAGAGATGCATTTGATAACATTGAGAGGATTGAAATTTCAATGTAAAAAAAATGATATGCTTTATCATATTATTATTTATTTTATTTATATTTGGTATAATTAGAAATATATATTGTTCACTCATTTTATTTGTGTGGTCTTATAAGATCATATCATTAAAAGTGAATATTAAAACTTAAAAGATTGATATAAAAATATATTGCTACTTTCATTTGAAAATTCATATCATTAAAAGTGAAAAACACAAACTTAAAAGAACGATATATGAAAAATCTCTCGATTTTCATTTGAAACTTCATATCATTAAAAAGTGAAAAACCCACCAAAATGATTTAGTAAAAGATCGATATAAAAAAATCTTACGATTTTCATCTAAAAGCTAATATCATCGGAATTGAGAAACATGACAAAATGATTAAAATTTAAAAGATCAATAAAGGTGGTCCCACACTTTATGGTAAATACAAATACTTTGTTACGTTCGAAAAAAATCCATGAATAACAAAATAATTCATAAGAAACATCAATTTCAAATTCGAATTATTATTATTTTAATTTGATTCAATTAAAGTTGAAATAGTACTTAATGTAGAAATTAGCGAGATTGTATGGATTGTTACTTAATATTACTTATTATTATTATTGTTTAAATGTGCATCACAAATTAAGTCTAATTATATTAGCGAGACTGTATAGATTGAATTGCTTTCTAAATGGCTCATTGAGAATTACAAAAATAAATGTGAAAAAGTGAAGGCTAATTTCACACCTGATCATGGCGCTTGTGTACTATTGGTGGTTGTATATCTAGAAGTGTCAATGATGAAAAAAATGTATGTTAAAATATTTTAATATGTTATGTTAAAATATTTTATTTTAAATTAATTGTTGATAAAATTTCATTCAAGAATTGGAGCTCAGGTGTAATACTCATAGAAGATTAAGTTTTTTAAGAACCCATCAGTGACTAGATGGGGGTTGTGTTTTAGAATTTATCAAGACATCATATGTAAGATAATATTTAATTTAATATTTATTTTAATATTTATTTTAATATTTTGTTTTTAGCTAATTTTTCATCTTTAAAATCATATTTCATGAAGAATTTAAAATTAAACAAGTAGAGCATATCACTTCAACTATACATGAGGGAGGCATGTCAAAGTCAACTATAGAACTTTAGAGAGAACATGTCAGCACGAACAAAAATCGTGTATATGGTTTGAGATCATCTGTGACTTAGGTTGACTTGGGAACATCACATAAGTCTATGTCGGGCTATTCAATTGAAGAGATACAATAGTGTTGATGAACAACTTAAACAAAAGGATGATTTATGGCAAAATGCGCCAACAAATGGAACAACAGATGCAAGAACGAATACAACAATAAGTGCAACAATAGTTGAAAGTGCAGTAGGAACAAGCTTGACGAGCGCAAGAAAAAAGAAATGAAAAAAAATGATAAAACATATGATGAATTGACAAACCTCTGTTAATGAAGATACATATAAAGATAATAATATGTAAAATAAATATTTATAAGTTATTTTATTTATTTATTTATAGATTTGCAGTGAAAAATGTATCCCTCTCAAATTGAGATGAAATTCGAGTCCATCACAAATTCTGATGGACCTTAGTCCGGTACAAATTGTGACTAGGGGTGAGCACAACCGGTATGGATCGATCGAGAATGAGGTAATCCCGGTCCCTATCCCGATCCCGATCTCGATCCAATTTTTATAGAAAAAAGAAACATAAGTCTAGTTTTCGATCCTATTACAATCGGGATCGGGACCAGGACGTCCCGATTTGAATCAAAATTTAGATCGAAACATCTCGCTTATCTTAAATTATTTCTAAAATTATTTAAATATAAAAATATATCGCCGTATTTATAACATATAATTAAATTATATGTACCAAATTTTGTATAGACATGTAATTATATTATCAAATGTGATAAGTAAATATCGTGGTTGTCAAAATCTCGATCTACATATTAAGCTCTTACGATTTTACGATCTTGAGGGTCCTAATTGATCTCGATCTTAATGATGATATTATGGGTAAGATCTTAATTTATATCGTACGATCTTATCCAATTCTATACGATCTCAAATAAATACTTTAATCATTTATAATAATATTTTTATAATTTTGATAATGATAATTAATATAGATGGAGTTCAATATATTTTTTCTTATAAATTTATCATATTATGATTTACTAAAGTCTAATTCAAAAACTAAATATAAAAAAAATTGTTAAAGTATATATTCTATATTAAAATATATTATTTTATTAATTTATAGGATCTTATGATCTTCGATTTGACATTACGATTTTTTATCATATGACTCTCTTATGATCTTATGTAAGATCTCGATCTTAATAACTTTGATTAATATTTCTATAATCAAATAATTGAATATTTACATATCGAAAAGTAATATTCAATAGATTATACGAATATTATTATTTCTATTGTATTAGAATACCGAGTCGGATAAACTGGATATTTGTTATAATAATTTGATTTTGCATCAAATTTATTGGAATTTTCTTAAACTTGATCCGATCTCACCCTGGATATATATTAATTTGTTAGAGAAAAAAATCTAAAAAAATAAATCGGTTCGGATCAGACAATCGAGTTTTTTATCCTGTACTGACCCCTAATTGTGACGAATATTGGGTCCGTCACAATTTTTGTGGGACTCAAACTCTATCATAAATTTTGATATACTCAACTTCCATCACAAATTGTGTCGGACTAGAGTCTGTCACAAATTATGACGAATTTTATGTTTATTTCAAATTGTAATGAAATTTTTTGTCACAAATCGAGATGAACATTATATCCGTCGTACTTCGTTTTCCAATAAGAGTTTTTCAGATGTTCTAAGTCCGTCACAAATTCTATCATAAAATTATATTTATGACTGATTTTCCGTAAATTTATAATTTTCTGTTTCAGTGTCTACCGTTTCGTATGAGCTGCCCACAGCACACCTTAGTTGATTTAATTGTCTTCTAAAAACACAACCTGAATCAGATCGATCATATCCACGTAGCTTATATTTACTCGTATTTATCCATCCATGTAGGTGAACCTAGTCTTTATAATAATTCAATTTAGTTAATGTATACTAGTATACATTTAATTAAATTATCAAATCTTTCTAATAATTCAATTTGTCTTTATAATACTCGTACATATACCATTACACCACTACCATGGGAGCCTTAGCCTTAATTAAGAAACATTTTGAGTTTAACAAACTATCGATATTAAATATGATTTTGCTCATAATAATTTAAATTTTAAATAAAATACCCAATTTAATTTAAATATTATGATATCAGAATAGTAAAAAAAATCTTAAATTCAAATTAGACAAACTCATATTAAGACAAATATATTTTTCTCCCACGCGAAAATAAGATACAACCCTTTGTGACGGACTCCAATCTGTCATTTTTGAATAATACGTAGGCATCTTACAAGCGCGCAAACTTGAGCAATAAATGAACACATCTCCCCCGGACGTGTTTTGATCGTTTCAGAGAGTTATCCAATCTTTAAGTTTTTTTTCCATATTAGACAAAATTCAAAAGCCAACACGGAATTTCTTTTTTTCTTTTTTGGAAAAAGAAAACCGGAAACAAATCGCATGTGTTTCACTTGAGATTTGAATCTTAATCAAACTCGTTTGAGCTTTAATTAACTCGTGACTGCCTTATATTATTTGCTATTTATCATATGTATTACTGAGAAATGCTTAAATAGAAAAGAAATATCTTAAATGAAAAAAATTAATTCCAATGTTTCTTATCATGTAAGTACGTGTGATCGAAATCCTTTTCATCGAATCCATATGTAATGATGTAAATGCACGTGTAGCTAACAAAAGAAGACCGCAAAGTTTGACACGCAACTTACCGATCACTGTATATAGTTTCCTATAAATACGCCCTCGCATGAAGACTGGCACACTATACATAATAATTGCAAACTTTATAAAGCAAATATTAAAGGAGCCGATCGAGATGGCATGCACTGGTGAGTCTACGAACTGATATTCAGCTTCATTATCCGTAGTACTTGGTTACCTCTATTTTTATTTTATTTCTAAGGAATAGTTCCTTAAAAAGTAACAATATTTTAAATATTTTATTTTTTTTCCACCGAAGTTTGATGCATTTACATATTGAACTAATTCGTCTTCGATTATTCTTTTTACATATTTTTTTTATCAACAGAGTCCAAATTTATTTAATTCGAGCTTGACTAAATTAATAATTCTAAAGAAACAAACTCAAGCTATTGTAATTGAGTTTTTTTTATGTATTACAAATGAATATAAGATGCACGCAGTATGATGAAAAAGATTATAGAAAAAAAACTTAAAATAACGTAATCCTATAACCTTGTTTATTATGTACGTCTAAGTTATATTTCATGTGTCTAACATGACACTTTGCATAATTCCATTTACGTGTTATGCATATTGCAGGAAAAGACTCGTGGCCGGAACTCGTCGGAGTACACGGTGTGGACGCCAAGGCTGTCATTGAGGCAGAGAATCCTGCCGTTAAGGCGATCATCATCAAGGTGGGCAACAAGGTGATCCTGAACTTCGATTGCAACAGGGTGTGGGTCTGGGTGAACGAGCAAGAAGTGGTTGCAAAGGTTCCTCACATTGGATAGAAAACAAATCATTTAACTTAACAAGTGTTTCGTTTGTTCTATTGGAGGTAAACCTAATATATAGAAAAAATAAAATAAAATATTAAATAAATATTTCAAACTTATATATAAAATGATGTATGATTATCTTAATTATGATCATATTGTCTTTGTACAACTACTTCTATTACTTTCAGAACTATTAAGATTGTTCTTTCTTTGGCAATAAAATCACTTATTCTATTATATATCTTTGGCAATATATTTTGTTTGCTACGTATGCGAGCTCTCCATTCTGTGAATCGTTTTATGAGAATGCATGTTATATGTCATTTGGTGACATATTTTTGTATAAGTTCCTTTCACCCCTTGATAGGTGTTGTTATGACACTGTACATTTTATATGATTAAGGCTTTATTTGGGGTGTCATCCAGTCTCTACCTACAAGCATTAATTTATGTCACACATAAAACATTTGTCTGGCAAACGTGTAGAATGCAAACGCTGTGGACCAAACACAACATAAGACAAAACTTGAATGTTGAGTTCATAATGATACATTTTTTACCTTTTGACATAGTACGTGATAGAGTAAATCTCAACCAAGATTTTGAGTCCCTGAAAGCGTCATAAAGAATGCCCATTAATAAATTATTATATTTGTTTATAGCTATACTAATTTAAAATTTCCATTGATTTCACATTTCCTTTGTTTGTTAAAAAATCTAATTTTTTGGAATAACTAAAGGTTATAAAATATGAAAAGCTAGAACGTTGACTCTAATTTAAAGATGAAAGAATGGATGTCTCATAGGCTAATATAAAAAGTTCTCGGGTGCTGTTACTACAAAAAAAAAGTTAAAAATTGTCATGTTTATGCAAATCGTCTGTCAAACTAGCTCTCTCTATTTGCATGCAACCAAATCTAGTTATTCCACTAAAATTGATGGAAATGATGCAAAAATATATAATAGAATAAGGTGTGACTGAAAGTTTACCTAAACCTTAATGGATAGTAGTTTGTGTTTGACATCAATAGTGAATTAATAAATGAATACAGTTTAAGAGTTGATAGATATTTATTTAATGCAATAATTAATTATTAGCAAATTAATATTTAATAATTCAATAAATAATAATAAGAAAGTGTTTAGTAGATATAGTCATTAAATTAATTGACAGCTATAAAATGACGTAAATAGGTTAATAAATCAACATTATAAATTATTAATATCTAATATTATGTACTTTCTAAAAACTTTCTATTGTAATATATAATTAATTAATTTGAAATAAGCTTTTTTTATTAAATTAGACATGCATAAATAAAAAACTAAATAAAAGACTTCTAACTAGTGATGTCAATAATATTAAAAAGTTAACAAGTAGCTACATTATGTTCATAATCAAAATACAAAAGTCGAATAGAAGAGGAGTAAGTTGAGTATAAAAGGTTTACCTTTATTTCATCCACTAAATTCTAATAGAAATATCCTGTCACTCATGCAATGTTTTACCTAACATATAATAATGATTGACCAAATCAAACTTTTGAACTCTAGTCTAAACTTTATTTTCTAGATTATCAATGTAACGCCCCCAAATCAGACCTTGTCACCTGCCAATAATCTTGACTTTGGAGACGTTACCACACAATATCATTACCTTTGGTTTGACCATTTGACCGGTCAACCCCAGGGCCACATCATATAAATACAATACTTTAAAACTAAACATCTTCGACATATAGAAAATACTAATCAATCTGTTACATTATATCCAATAGGAGACAAATCCATCAATAGACCATAACAAAACATTAAATGATAGAGTTCAACATCATTTCTAATCAATAGAAGACTTCAAACTAGACCAGTGACAT
>LTAE01012156.1:1249-14226 GCA_001647135.1 Pontederia paniculata | reverse complement strand
ATAGGTTCAATATGTTAAAGAGAGAGATTGGAATGTTGGACTTAGGAACTTAACAAACAACTTAACTTATTGGTGACTTGCTTATGTGAGTATCACTAATTAATAAAATTATAAATTAATTGTGTTGCACAATACATACATGAAAAACTTCTATCTTCTCCTAGATATCTATCCCAAATGAAACTATGGAGGATCTCGAGTAGTAAATGATAAGGTGGTCAAGTATCAGGTTGGTCACAAAACTTTGGACGTCCACTCCTCGCATTTCGGGCGTCCAAAACATATTGTTGATATCTAGTGATCCCGAATAGTGGATGCCCATTGTAAATCTTTGGGCGACCGATATAAGTAATCTACCACGAATCGGTCGACCACTCTATAAACAAAGGGTGTCCTATGTTTTGAAAGTCCTACAATACTTCGGACTTCAGACGTCCATTGTCCATACTTCGAACGATCGAAGTTAATTCATGACTCAGGGTCAATCCAAGTAAAGGGCGTCCACTGACTATGACTATAACATGACACCCTTGCTATTTCGGTCGACCTATAATCTCTTTCGGGTGACTGATGTTGAGAACATTATATATACTGGGTCACCCTTAACCGTCATCGTATTTGGAATTTACTCAAAAGGCGACCCTTTGTGTTCTTCCGCCTATTTCCCTCTGAGTCTCTTTCAAATCTCCTGCGAATCCCTAGCGTACTCGAAGCAATCAAAGCTTTCTCAGACAAAAATTCAAACATCTAGGTAAACCTAAAAACAACATATATATGCATCGTAAATTTGAGATTCTAGGTTTTACTATCTAAGTTCTAACTAGGTCTAAACTTTGTTGTAAATATTGTTTATTCTCTACATAATCAAATCTTTTCGATTTTCAACACTACCCTAAGTTTTTCTACACTTGCCAATACAATCTCTCCTAGTTATTTGCAATTTAACTTCTGTGTTCCTCCTTGTCTACCTTGAACCATGTCGCCTCTTAAGAACATAGCTAAAAAATGAAGACTCGTAAAAAAACAAATAGAAGAACAATTAGAAGAACCATATTCCTCCATTCCACAACAGATAGTTGACACAGGAGAACCCTCTATCCACCCATCAGAACCTCTTCTCGATAATAATCAAACAACTGACAATCCCCAATCAACAGACCCAGTTTTTCGTCACCCTGAATACATTAGCGAGTTGGTTCAAAATCAGTACTTAGCCCTCTACGATGAACATCACTTAGTTGAACCATACCACTCCATTGACTGGGAAAGTCTTCAACTTCCTAGTCTCAAAGAAACTTTTGAACAATGTGACTAGATCACATTTCTTTACCTTGATGAGCCAGTTCATCCCCATGTTGTCCAATACCTTTATGCAAATCTAACCTATGATGACACTCATCTAGAAATCAAAACCTATCTGCATGGAAAGCATTTTACCATGACAGAATCTAAGTTAAATGAGATTCTTGGCACTCCTGGTTTTCCTCATATAAAACTTGTTGCAATGCATTGGCCTCACACTACCTACACTCGTAATCAAGCTGCATTAGCTATGAGTGGAGGAAGAACAAATACTTTTGTTCAATGATCCTTCCATAAGTATCTCTCCCTTGTCATGAAAGTTGTCCATCAGATAATCACACATATATTACTTCCTAGAGCTAGTCACTACACAGGAGTGAATCTCCGTGATCTAGTTGTCCTTGCACATCTTGTAGATCCTGCGGCCCCTAAAATCTCACTAGGAAATCTGATTATGTATTAGCTCATTAAAACCAAAGAGAAAGTGAATTCTAAATGGACCAAGGACGCTCATCTCTATTTTGGAAATCTTATCACCTTTATGGTTCGCAAAACCCTTAAACTTCTGTTTGCTACAAATGAAAATATCATATTCCCCACCAAAAATGACAAATTTTCCTTCTCTACTCTGACTAGAAAAGGACTTACCAAGAATACTCCTCAGAATAATGAATACTCACCTGCATCTAAGTATCAGGATACTATAAATCAGGACCTTGAAGCCACTAGAGATCCCTATACAGCAAAAAATCCTGAACCAATTCCTCAACCACTTAGGACACCCTCTACAGCTGTTGGGGCCTCCACATTCTCAGTCACATGGCCTCCAAGTAGAGCATATTGGACTTCCTTGTGCACCAAAGTGGACACCATGTCAACCCAACTCAGCACAATGTCCACACAGCTAAGTCAAACCCTTGAGTTATTGCAGAAGATCAATGATGAGCAGTTTGAGAGTAATGAAGTCGGTAAACAAATTGTTGTTCATCACAATCAAGCTTGTCGCCATTGGGATAAAGTGGATGGGTTCATGAGGGCAGTAGGGTATGACCCTTATGCAACTCCCCTCTCTGATAATTACAAAGGGGGAGAAAGAAATCAGAGGAGTGAAGAACCCCCAGAAGGAGAGAGACATCAGGAAGAGGCTCGAGAGGAGGAACATAAGGAACCCCTTGAAGAAGAAGCTAAAGGTGAGGGTCATGAGGATCAGAGAAATACTCAAGAAGAAGATAATGAACTTGAGAAATCTGATGCCAGAAATGGAGTTGATCTTCAAGTTCAAGGGGAAGCTAATGCTAGAGAGGAAGATGTTGATCTTCAGAGAACTGGAGCTGGTCAAGAGAGTAATCTTGGAGAAGAAGAAGAAGTGGGCCAAACCGTTATTGAAATACAGGCTGGCCAAAGTACTACTGAAGCAACAACTGAGAGAACTGGGATAAAAGATGAATTTCAAGAACTGTTTGCTGAACAAGAGAATGAAATTAACATTCTATTGACAGATGCAGTAAACAGAATTCTAGAAGAAACAACAAATGAAACTGAGGATATAGCTGAAAGTTCAACACCTTCCCTTTCTGAAAAATAGTTTGTAAAAAGCTTCAAAAGGAAGAAGACTAAGGACAAAAAAAATAGATAGATAAATTTGTATTGTAGAAAAAACCTATGTATGTAAATATTTTAAATCTGAATGATCTTAGTGTATGATACTCTATGTTTCAAAAATGAAATGAATATATTTTTGAATCTATTTTGCAGAAGATAAATCTCTGAAGTATGTTTTTCAGTGATAAGTGCTAAACTGAATTGCTAAATGATTCTGATTTGTATATCATAAATTTGTATGCATGTGTTAAGGAGGAGAAATGCTCGAAAATAAGAGATATATGATTGAGGGGGAGCATGTTTGGTTAGTTGGATTTTTATATGATTTTTCTGTGAAAACTAATCCTAAGTTCACTCTTCATAAATTTATAATCATAAAAAAGAGGGAGATTGTTGAATCTAGAATTCTGAGATTATTTTTGTGATCATAAATTTTTGAGAAAACTTAGTATGAACTAATGATCTTTGATTTGTTCTGTAAAAGACAGTATTTTTATGTTCAGCCAGAAATAGGCCGACCAAAGTTGAACAGTGGACGACCTATGTACTGAGAAGACATGAAGAAAAATCCTAAGTAGAAAGCGGTTGTCCTAAGGATGTGAAGAGGTCGACCGAAGTATGGAGCAGAACTGAAGATATGAAGCTAAGTACTGAACGGTCGACCAAGGATAAATGATGGACGATTGAAGATACAGTCAATCAGAAAAGGTCGCCCGGTGAAATGAGTGGGCGACTGAAGGTTCGAAGCAAAAAGTACAATGGTTGAAGAACGAGCGCTCCAAGATTAAATGGACACTCTATGAAGAAAAAAATGAAAGTTATTTTTAGTGAAGGCATGAGAGGTCGTCCGAAGTTCTCAGGGAAGAAACAGTGAATGACCGAAGAGCTTCAGATAGAAAGTTAGGTCGCCCGAGAGCTTTGGAGTTAAAACAGTGGACGACCAGAAAAAATCTACAAGTAAAGTTAGGTCATCCGCAGATTTGAGCGGATGACCGAAACACTTTAGATAAAGAGAATGGTCGTCCAAAAGCCTAAGAGTCAAAGCAGTGGACGACCAGTTCAGTACATAAGAAGGAGTAGAGAAGCAGAGGTCGTCCGAAGATGAACAATGGACGACCAAAATATCTCTGACAAGAACAAAGGACGTTCGAGAGCTTTGGAGTTAAAGCAGTGGACGACTAGAGGAATGCATGAGCAAAAGAAAAGAAACGAGGTCGTCCGAGTTAAAGCAGCGGACGACCTGAGATGCCGAGAGAAGAAAAGAAAGGTCGTCCAAGGTATCTCAGAGTTGTCTGTGGATGACAAAAGAATATCAGAAGAATGTCAGAAGATAAAGAATGGACATTCGAGGAATTCAGTAAAGAATTAGCGGGCGGTCGAAGTGTTGAGTAAAGAAGCATATGTCATCCGAAGTCACTGAGCGCAATCAATGGACGACCGAGGAAAAGTTGAAGAAAAGAGTTTAAGCCAAGATCGGGCGACCGAAGGATTGGTGTGCAATCAGTGGATGATCAAAGCAGACTTGAAGATGTCAACCAAGGCAGAAGCCAAGCAAGGGTCGTCCAAAGTATTTAGGGAGATTCAGTGGATGACCAAAGAAGCGTTGAAGAAAAGAGTTCAAGTCAAGATCGGGTGACCGAAGGATTAGTGTGCAATAGTGGACGATCGAAGGAGCATGACAAGGAAACTCAACTGAAGCAGAGGTCGTCCGAAGAGCTGAGAGGAATGTTGTGGACGACCTATGAAAGATAGAAGAAGGAACGAAGGTTGAAGCACATGACTGCGGATGTTCGAAGGTGAGCGGTGGACGATCGAAGCACCAGACGACATTATTGATGGGCGACTTCACTAGTGAAGCGATTGACCACTGAAGCAGAAACGGATGATTGAGGATTAGGTGAAGGGTATTGTACTTGCATTAACAGCTAGTTTTCTGTGAGAGAAATTAGGTCGTTCGTGTGAGGGTATAAAGTGTAGTCCCAAGAGTCTTGGGAGACAATTTTGGCAAATTGTTTAGCAAACTTGTAAGCTTGAGTGAAAAGCTTTAATTCCTCCTTCTGAGAATTCTAGTGAGAATCCAGAATAGAAGTGAGTAAATTGAGTGTTCAAGAGTGAGTTAAATTGTAAGAGGTTATCTCCTTGCCTCGAAAGAAAAGAAAGGATAAACAAGTTGTAAGAGAGCCTTCACCCTTGAAGAAGAAGTTTAATAATCTCCGGAGGTCTCAAATTCAAGAAGATCGGAGTGGGGACGTAGACCAGAAGTTCGGTCGAACCTCATCAACAAACTCGTTTGTGTTTGTTTTCTTTTATGCATCTGTTTACTTGTTTTCAATCTGTGATAATTTCCGCCGCATAAACATAGTTTAGAGTAAAAGTTTTAATACACTAATTCACCCCTCCCTCTTGGTGTCATTTGGATCCTACAATTAGTAATTCTATAAATTAAATTAGTATATTCATTAATATGAAAGGAAAGAGAATTTCACGTTTTTCCTTTCGGGAGGGAGGGAATACAAATGGTATTCATTTTTATATGATATACAATGAACTTAAGGCTCCATAAAGTCTAGTTAAGCTACATGAAGGCATTTTTGCTTTAACTCATATTGTCTAAGATCAATTATCTATCCAAAAGATGAGGAAAAACTGGTATAGTCC
This sequence comes from Pontederia paniculata, assembly GCA_001647135.1. Taxonomy (NCBI): domain Eukaryota; kingdom Viridiplantae; phylum Streptophyta; class Magnoliopsida; order Commelinales; family Pontederiaceae; genus Pontederia; species Pontederia paniculata. The sequence goes on along the minus strand of LTAE01012156.1, from coordinate 8,664 downwards.
AAAATGCAGTTTCTATTTCAACATGGAACGAAAAAGACAATATATACATGATAGGAAAAAAGGGGTCTTCCTTTAGTTAAACTATAAAATTATTTATTTAATTTAGGATATATATAATATTCCAACTATTTAAATTACTATGTATATTCATTTTAATGATTTTACATTCATTGATTAATTCAAATGTTATATTTGTCAAACACTTAATCATTGGTGTGCTAAAATCTTATTACTGCTCCCTGATTGCTATATACAAATTGAATCATTAGCCACTAGTAAATGTCAAAAGAGCCATAGGCAGCCATTTGTTGGTTGTTTCTCTCTCCTTACCGATCATCCTTATGAATGAAGAAGCTAACAACAAACTTTGAAACTGGTAACGCATAATCTACATGCTCAATGAGTTGACTTGATTTGGATTCTCTCACAAACTCATCATGCAACATTGAACTCATTCTTATAATCTTGTTGCGTGATGATGATCTCATTGTCTTAATGGCTTCTATTTCACCGACAAACTCCACTTCTTGGACTGGAAATATCTATGCCTTGAGATATAGATTCTGCCTTGTTTCTGGCTCGAAGAAGAAGACCTATTTATCAAGCCATGGTTGATGCATGCATATCTAACATATATTTATGCTTGCATTTAAATTTATTTTAGTTAATTTTAACTTAGCATGCATCTAATTTTATTGGTTATTTGTGTTTATTTTTTTCAAATCATGAATCTACCTGGATTTTGTTATCTATTATCATACTTACTATTTAGAGAGCAAACAAGTGCATAAAAGAGAGTACATGATGAAAGGAATCAAATCTCCACTAAAATGACCACTTTTTTTGTTTCATGGATCGTTACAAGTTACTATTTAGGCTGATGAATCACTATAATAAGCCACAACTATATATCACTACTAGGGTAATGAAGTCAATTCATTTGTTAGAGTTATAGCTTGTCGTGATATCATATAATGAGTCGTGAGGTATCCTAATCACAATTACAACACTAAATTAACTATTTGGACAATAGAGACAAATGAAGGACGTCAAAACAGAATGAGTCGTCAGATCATATCAAAAGTCATTATTTGTACATCTCATGAGTCACGAAGAGCGACACGATGTCAGCTACAAGAGGCTTGAGTGCATATGAGTTTGTAATAGGTCACTACAATTAGCAACGGGTGGCAAGTAAATCATTTAACAGTTGTTGTTTCCACATTCATACCATGTCACGGGTTGTGATGACAAATTTTCGTATATGGATTCAAACTCTCGTAGAGCATTAGATCTCGTCAAGACCCATGGCAGACTACTCAAATTTTATTTAGGATGATCTTTTGAAGTGTTTTCCAATACCAAAAGGACTCCTAATATTCAAATACCGTGGGGTCAATTAGAAGTGTAATTAAGAAGATATGGAAGTTCTGTGAAGAGTTTATACTCAGCCTATGAATTAGTTATGACTTTTCATATAGATGGTATAGCATTATAATGATGACACAACATGTGCTTGGCTCTAGATCACCAAATTTGGTCCCTAATAGGTGAAAACATTCATATAAGATGACATCAAGGTGTCATACCCCACTGGAATTTCAAATATGTATTATATAATGGTAATGTTTAACATGTGAATGATTTAATTCAGTGATTTGGGTCGATATTTTGGTCTTGCGTTGTTGAGGCTCGATTCATGCATCCATCATTTTACTTCAACAATTTCATATGTTACATATTTTAGGAAAAATAACTTGAATACTAACTTGTTAGTTTATCAAATCCCACATATTTCCCTTTTTACTAAACGCACTACCATTTTATTTTTTTATTATATCACTCTAAGTTCCAAGTTCAACTAATAGTGGCACAATATGTTTAATTTATACTTGTTTCCTACTCCATTCTTTTGCACCTCATTATCGAAAAAAAGTATTTGTATGTATCTCTTTATTTCTCTTCTGTATCATGTCAACTTTTATTATATATTCTATTTTATTACAATTTCATCATATTTCTACTTTTATTGCGAGTAGAAACAAAAATTAATTTTCAAATCATTGATAGATTTCATATAGATCTCTAGTCATATATATAATATTGCTTATATTAAACCAAAATTAATTTTTCAAATCATAGTTAGATTTTATATAGATCACTATTCATATATATATAATATTGAATTCATGTGAAGCAAAAGTCTTCGATGCCATCCTTTTTAGTTTCCATTAGATCTTTCGATCATATAACTTCAGAGATCCTTTAACTATGGTTAGGTTTCACATAAAAAAAAAGAAAATAATATATAAAATTTATTTCACATGGACTCGTATAAATTTTTCTTCACACATTTCATTCGATGGTATTATAATTATTGATAATGTCTTAAATCATAATCTAATTAAAACCTCATTTGTTAACACATTGTGCAGTTAAAAGTGTTATCGCAATGTTAGAATTCTAATATTTTCTGTAATAATCTATTTTCTAAAGATACTGCAAAATCTTATTAGATAAAAAAATTTATCTTCTATAATTAGAGTGCATAACCTTTGCTTTAGACTCCTAAAGATTTATTAGTCTATCTGAGTTATTATTATTCGCAAATTTTAAAAGGCTCTAAATATCTTTCTCGCCGCAATAATGTACACCCTAGTGCACTAACAAGAATTTCTGTGACAAACTTTTGTCGACGCTAAGGCGTTGAATATATTACGACATTTTTTTTATTTTTTAACAATCATATTTTAGAATATTAATTGACAAAAGTAATCATATATATAATTCTCCTTTTTGTTTTTTTCCAGAAAAAGTTTGTTGTTAATATAAATATCTTTTTATTTATTAATAGTATTATCCTTTGGTAGGCTCACGGGCATCTCTCTTAGCTATATACATCTTTTTATTTTGTTTTCATTATATTTAACACTCTTTGTAACAAGATAAATTAGTTTTTTTTTTGAAGTTCTGGTAAAAGTTAAACAATGTACATGCTTTAAATTCAATGAAATATTTACATTTTTTTTCAAAAGCCTTGATTTCTGCAAACTATATTATCTCTTTTCATATATTTTAAATTACCTTCATTGATGACAGTTCTAGAATCTTAATTTTTCATTGCGTTAATTATTTGGACGACTTGTTTCTTAGCTTATACATTAAATTCAAAACACTTTTACATGGTACATATATGGAATTATTTTGTTTTTGTCCCTTTCTTCACCTTTTGCATACATATATGAATACCCAATAATTCAATGCTGACACTTAGCCTTTTGTCCATCCTGATCGTCCTCTCTACCCTGCACATGCACGCTAAAATTGGAATATTAATATCCCTAGTGTAAAATATTTTATTATGGCAAATAAATAGAGAACAAATAATTTAGAAATGCATATTGTATTGAAATAGATGAAAACTTGCACTTCTTTATTCGTGATTCCTTATGACCTAAAAGGGAACTGTAGTTGATATCATATTGTTATCTTTTTCTTATGACATGACTTTTAACTATTACAACTCGAATGTCAGGAAACAAAGCTTGTTTTATGTTTGTTACTTTTTGTGAATTCTAATAAGCATTTCTTTTGAGGTTAATGTGCTAATTGTATTCCAATAATTTAAGCTATACAATAGGTTTAATCTTTATTTGTATAATTCGATGGTCACAGTCAATTTAGTAATGTTATTGCAATGATTTATTTTTCTTTTGTATCAAACAATAAATATGTATCAATTTATTTTATGAACCGTGTTAAATTATTTTATCAATATTATAATATGGTGTAAGAGTCGTATAACTGTGACAGTTAATAAATCTCATGCAGGCAAAATACAAAAGAGATGCTGAATAGAGATAAGATTTGAAAATTGTACAAGGCTGCATGCATTTAAGATGAACAATGTTTTTTATGTTACATATAAGCTTTTCAATGCCCTCTATAGACGGAAAAGAAAAAGAGATAACGACGTGATATAGGAGGATCGAGCAAGAAAATTGGGGCTATATGTAACTCCCGCGTAAAAAAATCAAAATCTAGATTTAAATGAATCCTTAAGACTATCCTATTATTCCTTCTTTCCATCATATCTCCCTTAGTCATTCCTAATCTCCCCTCTCTTCTGTTTTCTCTCATCCGAAGCAAAACTCATCTTTGCAACCATTTTTCCTTCTCTCTTGATCAACGTGAGTTGTGGTGTTTCTCACTCGAAGGTGATGTGCATCACCTAATAAAAATAATGCAAGAGAAGGTGAAACCAAAACAAAGGACGAAAGAGAAACATTTAGGAGAAGGATCGTCATAGAGAGACCAAATGGCAAACTGAAGATATACGAGACTTCTGAGTGTATTGACTATAAGGTGTATATCGTCGACGGATCTCCTATAGATATAACATTTTAATAGATGAACATGCCTAAGGATCCCTACCTATTCATGTCATTGTTTAAGATAATGTATTATTCCATTTGTTTCCAATTTACACACATAGTTTCGATCTATCAAATAATCATATTAGATAGGAAGTTCATTCCATTATTTATGCATTTAAAACTACAAAACATTAGTCTTGATATAGAAATTCATGTTCTTAATAATGGTACTGTAAATGACTTGATTTCATATCTCAACATCGAAAAACTCCATCGTCGTCGTCCAAAAGTGGCATTGTTATGGATTATGATGCAAATGTCACGCCCTATGAAGAGGATCGTTGATCGATCTACACGCGGTCACGAGCGTGGCCCCCAGGTCATGGCCCACGACTAGGACATTGTGAACTACAATACCCGGTCATGGTCATGAAACCCATGTCACTGTCTGTGACTAGCAAATTATGAAGACGATGCATTCGATCATATCTTGATACCCATGTCACGATCTGTGACCATCAAGCCATGAAAATATTGCATTCGATCATGGTCGTGATACCCAAGCCACGACCTGTGACAAATAAATAGTGGAAAGACTATATGCAATCACAGTCATGACACCTAAGTCATGATCCGTGACCAGTAAGTAGTGAAACCCCGATATTTGATCATGGTCATGACACCCAATAAGTCATAGCCTGTGACCAGCAATCGTGAATTCATGTCATCCGGTCACGGTCATGAAACTCAAGTAACGACCTTTGGTTTCGTAATTCATGGCCCGTGACATGGTAGTCACGACCCGTCACATACCTATTTTCAATCATACCACAGGTGTTTCAGTTCGATGTCGATGTAGATGATTATGATGGCAATGTTATTTATATTATATAATGTTGTGATATGATAAGGACCTATATTAGGTATATACATAAGGGTAACAAGATTAATGAGTATAATCATCTTGTATACCATTATTGGAGTTACTATTTATCGAATGTTTCATACCATTGAGGGATCGATGGTTTAGCTGTAGTGACACCACTTTGCTCTTGTCACATGGATTGCTCCCCATCATGCAATGAAGAGGATATTCGAGCATCTTCCTCACGTTGTGAGCATATCATTATCATGGTTGGTACCTCCGCTGATGTTAGAAGTTGATTATCATGATGAATCCAAGTGAAAGTTAAAGTGAATATCAACAACTCTGTACTATTTACCGTATATCGAAATGAACATAAAGACACTCTTAATACACTAATAAGATAAGTCGAATCTAAACACTTATATATCACCTAACATATTACAACAAGGTAAAGTCTTGTAACATAGGATCTTATTGTAAAATGAGCAACCCATCGATTTTGGAAAAGATAATAGAGGGATTGCACCATGTAGGGTTGTCTCGTCATTATTCCATTGTATTAATACTGGACTTTCACTCTATCGAATTTGACCAATCTTTCTATCATTCTTATCACCCTTATTGTTTTAAAGGAAACGAAAGATAATGTGGCCTTAGAGTTTTACACCTTACCGTTTGACCTTACCGAATTGATTTCAAATGAATGCATCAATGGCCTTTGGGATTCAATTTCTTACCGTTTGGTCTTATCGTTTAGAGAATGTTATTGAATTAAATCATCATTTAGCTTCCTATTAAGATAGACATATCATTCAATACTATATTGATTCATAATTGTTGTTACTGATCCCTATTGCTTTGGAACTCCAATTGTATTAGCTCATAATGAATCAATCCATATCTCATTACCGTTTTGTGCCATCATAAATTTATGATCGCCATTTTATTTCTATGTTCATTCTATTTAATTTTATATGTACTTGTGTCTTACACATTGGGCGTAAAAGTTTATGGAAATTTGTTTCCCCTATATTTGATCTTGTAGGTAATTGTTATTGTAGTAGTTGTCTGTGCTGGTGGCGTATGCGACAACAATATGCTCATGATGAAGTTGATGTTATGCACATATCTACATCTTAGTGTACTTTTATTTGACTTAAGAACAATTGTAATAATATATGTAACCATGTTGCATCTTCATGCTAAAATTGATTTGGGACACTTTCCATATTTGTTTAAGATTTCGGCATTTTGTTTGTTTGGACATCTCTCTTCCATTACATAAAGTCTTTGCTTACAGACTAAATTTTGTTGACCAATCAATATAGTTAAGTATTTGGTCCACATATTGTATCGTCGTAGCCTCTCCAAAATCATATTTTGCCACATGATAGATTATAAATTTGGGGATATTACACTATAACTCGTCAAGAACACCATATTTTCATTTAAATACAAAAGAATACACCACTACGTGCATTCAATTCCCAGAAAATTAATTCTCAAGCTTCCCATACATTCTTTTGATAGTAATGCTACATTCTTAAAAAAATAATAATAATAAATAATTTGATATCAACCATTATATATAAAAGTAAATCATCCATCCGATGGTTAAAATAAGATTTTAATAAGTATACTACTCATGTAATTAAACAGGACTCCTAAATGACTTTAGTAGCACAATCTTTGCTTAATTGTGCACTTATTAAGATTCAATTTGAACTTTGTTTAGTGACTGACATGTGTAAGTTAATCATAGTATGATTATATTAAATAAAATTCTTTTCTTAAAATAACAATAATTAGCCCAATGTGCCTTCTATGTTCAGAAGCTAGTTTATTTTTGTAACACCCAAGAATTTCATAAATAAAAATAAAGAATAAAAATAATAAAAAGAAATAAAGTAGAGTACGATTAGGACTAGGAACATAATAAATAAGAGTCAAAGTCAAATTATAATTCTAATTTTTTAATATTCCTATTCCTACCCAAATTAGTTTTAAGAGATAAGAAGTGATTAAGTTAACTTATTATTATGCCTAGGTAACGTAACCCCTATATAAGAAGGTTTAAATGAGGGAGGACCCAGTAATCTCTCTCAAGCCTTAAGAACCAGAATCTCTCTCTCTCTCTCTCTCTCTCTCTCTCTCTCTCTCTCTCTCTCTCT
>LTAE01012155.1:0-14231 GCA_001647135.1 Pontederia paniculata | reverse complement strand
AAAACCCGCATATCGTCACGGCCCGTGACAAATGTGTCACGACCGTGACCGAATACTTCCATACTCTAGGCGTTGTCATGGTCCGTGACAATCTTGTCACGGCCATGATCGAACGAGCTCTTATTCCGGGGTGTTGTCACGGCCCGTGACAAATGAGTCACGGCCGTGACCAAAGACGTGTTAACCACATGCATGTCACGGCCCGTGACATACATGTCACGGCCCATGACATACATGTCATGGCCGTGATGATCTGATAAAGCACGTCACGCTCGTGACCTGGGTCGTGACCAATGGTTGAATTTAAGTTGTCACGGCCCGTGACAATTTTGTCACGACCGTGACCGAAGTTGATTGTCTCTTGCAAGTGATGTAACGGCCCGTGAATGAACATCACGGCCCGTGACGAAGGATGTCACGGCCCGTGATGAATCAATTTTCCATTTGTTCTTTGATCCTTCCTTCGCCATGCATCCAACAGCTCCTGGACATATTGAAAATACACATTATGTAGATGCTGACTCTTAAGTAAGATAAAATAAATAAAATATCAAATATGTTTGATTATGCTAATGAAATGTATGTAAATTATACTTAATATACACTGAAAAACATGACTAAATGAGCAATTATCAAATGAATGCATGCATAATTCAACATATTTTTAGGCTTGTACTAGGCATGATTTTGGCTAATTTTAGCATAACATGTATCTATTTTGATATTTATTTATTTATATTTTATCAAGTTTGGAATCTACTCATGTTTCGATATTTGTTTACAGGAAACCACATGAAGGAGCTAAGGAAAGATTGAACAATACTAAACAATGAAAAAGAGTCCATTCACATACAATAGGACCAAAATTTCTCATCTCACAAGATGTTACATGACATCATGATCGTGATAGAGAGCCCACAGAATTATTTCAGAGTATAACGGGCCGTAATGGAGTTTCATGATCTTGACAACAACCATGAATATGCACATCAACATATAACGAGCCATGAAGGATAGAACAGGTCGTGACATATGAAGTCGCTACCATAACAACTGAAGTCACGACCTGGTCAGCAGCAAAGTTTTCAGTCCATACATGTAACAAGTCGTGAGATCAGATAATGAGCCATTACAGCACACTGTTACAAGGCGCAACAAAAATCACAATGTGACACATGATTGAACGATAGCAGAGAATTGAATATAATTGGTCGGTAGGTCTGATGCAATATTTTTGTCCCAAAAAATAATGCCAAAAAACTTAATGCTAATAGACAAAGATTGCTAGCAAGTGCACTAGTCGATCAAGTAATAAAGTATAAAGAATATAGAATCATCAATCCCATGATAAATTAGCTTAACTAACTATCTAACTTTAGGGGCTAATAGGAGATAACAATGACTAGTGAAAGGGTGTAGAAAATGAAACATCAGAAAGGTAAAAACTAAACTAATGATGCCTAGGACCTTAGGATGAGAGATATGATTAAGAACAAACTTAATTTCACCTCGACAGTAATTAATTTCAACAATGATAAACATATTTAATTTTTAGATGAATTAGGAGCACCTAATATATGATCTTCCTTAATGGATAAACCAACTATCCTCAATCCTAGTAAAATTGAAAGCACTACTTAATGGCTTTACTCTCAATCTACTGAAATTAGGATGCAAAGAGACGTATTACTAAACTATTGAACCACCCTTAATAGGATAATTCAATAGACCATAAATCTAACAGTCCTTAATGGATCATAAAGATAAGCATGAATTACAAAAGAGATTGGTCACACTACACAATTAATGACCATATTTCATTTAAAACTAGGAAATCATGTTCATAAGGATCAAAGAAAGTATAATCAATAACAGAAAATGGTAAAAAAGTTTGCCCTGACAACTAAAACTATTACAGACTAGGAACTTGTCTAAAAGATTATAAAAAAATATCATCTCAACATGAATTAGAATAGAGAGTACTCTTCTGAATTTGATGATGAACTCCTGCACAATATTCTTAACGAGTGTACCACACAAAAATTTTCTTAGCAGCCATTCAAGTTGCTATCACGTTCTTGACTTGTAGGCATAAATTGCACCTGCTAGCATATGAATTCTTCTCTGCTCCTGGTATATCAAATAAATCTCTAAGTTCCCAAGATACTAATTCTGGCTCTCAACATGAGTATTTATATCCTTCAAAGGGTCTCTAGGGTTTTCATAGAGTTTGAGAAAGTTTGGAAACATTTCTATGTCATGATAAAATAATTTTGGTTAAATTCGTAACTGACTTTAAGGTTGAGATGTAATCCTTCAAAAGTACTTTCAAATACTATAAATAATATTTTCTTTTGATCTTCAAAGAGTTTGGATAGGTTAGGAGTCCTTTTTCCATTGAAATTCCTCCAAGAGATCCGGGTTTGAGCGAGAACAGACAAAATTGTATGTGCTATTATGGGTTGTAACAAATTTAATGGGTTGTGAAACTAGCTGTAACATCCCATGATGGATGTTGTGACCCATGAAATGCCATATCACGACTCGTGATGTGAGGTATTTAGCCTTGTAAACTCATTTTCTCATCACTTATGGTCCATAATATCATATAACGACCTGTAACACGGTAAAACTTCAATTTTTCATTAGTGTAGAGGTCATAACTTGCATAATGGCCCGCAAAATGCCTTGTAACGACATGTGATAGGATATCACGATCCTGTAACGACCCGTGAAATCCATACATTATGATCCTTTGCTTCTAAAGTTAATTATTTTCATCGTGTAATCTCTTCTACCCATTTCTCTTCTCCATTCAAGTGTTTCCTGCAAATAAATCAAAACTTATGTAGAATCATGACTCAAAGTAATATAAACAAATAAACAATAAGAACATATGCATCCTATGAAAAAATTACCCAAAATAAGTCTAAATCTATGCCTCAAAACATGTTGGAATATGCATCCATCAAGGTCCCATCACGACCCGTGGGTAGGAGAATTTACACCTGCTAGACCTGATCGCATCCCGAGTCACTAGTCGTGACATTTCATCACGAGCCATGATGACATGAGTTTATATGGAAATTTTAACAGGCCATGGCGGATGGTCCAAAAGCATATTTTTGGAAGATTTGGGAAAAAAATGAAGTAAGAAGGATTCCTGTCAACTCTAAGCCTCAGGGAACAAGTATGGATATTTTTATGAAGAGATGGAAGCACTTACAGAGTTTTATCATAGTCATTGGTCTCTGGACGAATTTAACAAAGGTTCATATGGGAAGGTGTCATATCTCTTCTAGACCCTAGAAAACCCTCGCCTGAGATGACAGGGCTATAAAAAGATTCGTTGAAGACTTTGGGCCGCATGCTAGGAGCTATCAACTAGGGTATTGAAGCCAGGAATGTGGGAGCACTCTAAAGGATTGCCGGGAAGGAACCTGAGCAGTACACTTATCCAGAAGATCACTTAGTGCCTCCTGTCTAGAAGAGTAATCACCTATTCTACTCTATGTTGGGACAGATTTATCTTGTACTTAAACAATTTATTTTCTTCGTATTGAGTCTGATTTGTAATAGTTTTAATTGCTAGGGTAAAACTTGTAAACCTTTGACTATTTTTATTCTTTACTTTTGTTTTTCATGAACATGATTGCTTGAGACTTTGAATGAATTCCATTGATCATTAACTATGCAGTGTGGTCGATATTTTATTGCAATTCATGTCCTATTGGGTTAACCCATTAAGGGTAATCTAGTTTGTGGTCTGTTACATCAACTCGTTAAGGGTGATTTGATAATGTAGGGAAACAACTCATTGCATCCTGTGTTGATAGTTTGAGGGTAGAGTCATTAAGGAGTATCCTCATGATTGTTGATTATTAGGATAGTTGATTTACCTGTCAAGGGAGGTTATAACATAAGTGTCCCTAATCCATCTGAAGATTCAATTATTTGATTCATTATTTAATCATATTCTGTGAGTGTTTTACAAGTATAGTCCTAATAACAATTATCATCCAGGCCCTACTAATAATCAATTTCAATTTTTAAAATTTGAAACCATTTTATGAAACTGAACTCAACCCATACCATTTTATCTCCTAGTAATATCTGAAAGTAGATAGTTCGTTATCTGTTACTCGTAAGATCAATAACTCTATATTCGTTATATTATATTACTTGAACTATTAGTGCACTTGCTAGCATATATGTGCTTGTAACGGGTTTGTCACATCAAATATTTGACGCAATTGCTGAGAAATTATTTCTTTATCTATTCTAGTTTCAAATTACTATGAGACTTTTTTGTTTTCTATTTACTTATGGCTGTGTAGTTTCAGGAAGATAACTTGTATCACAAGTCAATAATTATAGAGGATTTGAGTCAAAGCACTCAACACAATACGAGAAGCTCGAATCAATCGCTGAACTTTGATCTCGATATTAAGAAGACCTTTTGATGGTTGAGGAGAAAAGTGGCAATGACTGATAGTCAAAACATACCGCAGATTGAACACAATGAAGAAGAGATATATATGACAATGAGGGATTACGTCTCATCGAAATACATCGATACTGAATCAAGCATCATGCTCCCAACTATTAATACCAACAGCTTCAAGATCAACCTAGTGATCGTGTAGATGATCCAATTTTCACAATTTGTCATAAATTCAATGAGAGCCCTCATGATCACTTAGATAGATTTTTGAATATTTGTATCATTTTAAGTGCAATAATGTCATTGGAGACGTTGCTCGCTTACGTTTATTTTCATTTTCTTTATGAGATAAAGAATTTACTTGGCTGAAGATATTACCTACACAATCGGTGAGGACTTGGGCGCAATTGGTTGAGAAGTTCATTAACAAGTACTACACACCTCAGAAGGCAACAAAGTTGAGAAATGAATTGTGGTCCTTTAGGCAAGATGAATATGAGACACTATTCGAAGCATGAGGTCAATTCAAGGAGCTACACGCGAGTGTTCTTGACAATCAAATTCCTCTATGTGAGCTACTAGAAGGATTCTATAGTGGACTTTTTCAGAATGGCAAAGACAAATTGGATGCCTCAGCTAGAAGCACTATCATGGACAAAATATGTGGCACTAAACTCCTTCAGAACCAAAGATCAATTCAGAAAAGAGGAGTCTACAATGTGAACAATGATGGAGCTAAGTTGGAGTCATTAAAGAAATTCAAGATGTTAATGAGCATTACAAACCCAAGTGATACATGTGGAAGAGTAAATAGTAGCATTGACTATCCTGAAGGTAATCACTCCAATGAGAACATATTTGAGAATGTTAATTTTGTTTTCAATTCTTTTGCAAGAAATCCAGTGACATGGAATGACATGCAATTCAAGTTGGAGGAATTACCCAAATTTCTCATGAAGACAAAATCTAGGATAGTAGCCTCCCCAACAACTTCTACAACCCAGCTACCAAAGACAACAATATCAACCTCTACAAAAACCACCACCAACAGAGAATAAGAGCAATTTGAAAGAGTTAATGACAAACTTTCTTGCTTTAAACAATTTATGTAGGACCTCAAAACATAGATATAGATGTGGATGATCCTATCCATACTTGTCATTCCTTAGTTGTCTTGCATTATCTACATGTACAAAACAATGCCCCTGAAATTGAGTCACAACGAGAAAATATTTTCTATGCTCCTTGTCGTCTAATGGATCGAGTTGGTGGGATGATAATTGATAGTGGAAGTTGTGTCAACCTTGCAACTATATGATGGAGAAGTTGGGGTTACTAACCTTGAAACTTCCCAACCCATACAGATTCCAGTGGTTGAACAATAGAGGAAAAGTTACAGTGACTAAATAAGTGCTTATGTCATTCAGCGTTGGAAAATACACTGAAGAAGTATTATGCGATATTGTTCCAATACAAAATTTTCATATCCTTTTGGGACGACCATGACTGTACGACCGAAAAGTGATTCATGATAGAGCCACCAATCATTACAAGCTTCACGAAAATAACAAAAAACACACCTTAGTACCATTATCACCCCAAGAAGCATATCAATATCAATTGCAACTTAAAGAACATGTAGCAACCTACAATGCCATGAAAAATAATATAACTACACAACACCACTTGAAGAAAGATATTCGTATTATAATTGAAAATGATTCTTAGAGTTGTGAGGAAGATAAACATGAAAAATCAGAGTGTGTTGAGATCAATGAAATCGAGAAAGAAGAGAACCACCAAATTATTGAGTTTGTTGAGACTAATAAAATTGAGGAAGAAGAGAGCCACCAATTCCTGAGTGCTTTGAGACCAACGAAAGTGAGAGTCAAAACTTGAAAGATAAAAGTGAGGAATAAATAGTTAATGAGAAAAAGAATTTATTGCTGAGAGCATAAGGAAAGAGGCTTCTGAGTTTTCTAACATTAATCCTCTTTTATCTATTATTGTCTTCTCCTTGCAGGATATAGAGGCTCAAGAACACTTGCATTCACACACTACCACTAATAATAAAGCATGCGAGAAGAAGCTATTTATTGTTTGTCTGACTTCAAACAAGATGAGAACTTATTTACATTATCTAACTTCTTGTTCAAGTGTTTTTTATATGCCTCCCATATTTGTGTTTGAGAGGAACAACATCCTAGTATTTAGCATCTTTCATTGGTTAATTCTGGTTTGCAGATTTCTGACGACAATAGTATATTTTTATTGATGATTATTCTTATTGCTCTATTGGAAAATGTAAGATTTTTAGTGCATTTAGCTCTCTGACTTATGAAGAATAGTTGATTGATTATAGAGCTACTTTAAGATTTATGTCATCTGGATATTCTAAATATCAATTTTCCATTCTCTAACATGATGGAATATTCTAGATTTGGGAAAACATTATTTAATAATGCGAGTTGTATGTTTATCACATTTGGTAGTTGTCAGATTGGTCATTTTGAAATATTAACTTTATATGATTTTGAATTTTATATCATGCATACTGGATTATTATCATTGGACAAATTCAAGCTCTTTGTTTCAATTGGATTTACCACATTTGCTTTTCATTGAAAATATGCCTTTATGTCCATTGGAGACTTCCTGATTTATAATCGTTTACGTGATTCTTATGATTATTCTCCTAATTTATATTTTCTATCTCAAGGGAATTCAATTGCATATTCTAAGGAAGAATTCACATTAGATGAAATTGATTTTTTGTGATTTATATGTATTTGATTTTGTTAATGTAGGAATTTTATTTCTAAGAGGTACATTGCATGACTTTTTTTGGCATAATCATAATGTGTAGAGGAAGTCCCTAAATTTCCGAAATTTATTTCAAAACATGCCCTATATCATGGGCATGCATAATATCTTTCACCCAGTGGAATGCGAACCTTCTTTCATTATTTTTGCGACTAAGTTTCTTTTGCAGGAACTCGTAGTGGTCATTAGATTGTGTGCTTTGATGTACACCCCTAAACTATCAATTTGGATATTTATTGATTCGAGGATGAATCTTTTTGATGAGGAGGGTAATGATATGCTTCTAGAAGCTACCACATTGACTATGAGTGAAGATGATCGAACTCATTAAACTTGGACATGTCGCTGCACCAACTTCAAAGCCATGATTACCTCGTTAACATGGGTAGCCACCTCATCATGCATACATGGGCCAATTTTTTAGTTTGATTAAATCAAAATGATGGTGATTAGGATTAATTATTTAGATAGTCTACTTGGGCCTTTAGCCCATTAGGTTTTACTTTTTTTTTAGATTTTTGGGAAAGGATCTAGCATTCTCTTATAAATAAAAGGGCTGACTCCTGATGATGTTAGGTTATGTTTTGTCATCTTGAATTCTGATTCCCAAGGAAAGTATATCTTCTTTGTTCTTCGTGAACTTCGACTTGAATTGCGGGTAATATCTTATTTTGCAATTCATTTAAATTTCTTCAGTTTGATATTGATTCTTATGCACATGTTCACATATTGCTTGATATTTCCATTTTCTTGATTTGTATTTTTGTGTGATTCCTTCTTGTTTTTCGCTTTCACTTGATTGTGGTTCATTAGAACATATTCCGTAATGAGGTTCTTATTAATTGTTGTAGCATTGCACTCCAATAAGATGGCGTAAGAGAATTTGCTCCAGCCCACCCCTTCGAAGTTGGTCGCTTCCTTGTCCGTGTTGTGGTCCCTTATTTTGACCTTGTCCTGAGGGACAATTTGCCTTGAAATGGCTAAACTTCCCACGAGTTGATAAGATCCTCTTGAAACCTTTTGAGGCCTGTCATTTTTTGCGATGATACATAGCATGTGCCCTTCAGTAGTTTCCTTCACGTCGAAGATGTCTATCTTCTTCTTTCCCTTGGTCATGTCTCATTCAGCGGACAAGATGGAGGGTAGTTCGACCACTTTCTTGATTGATTCATTCACCCAGATAATTGTGATAGTCATGTCGAAGGTTGGTGGTAGGCTGTTGGGTACAAAAGTTATTTGCAGGGGTTTTAGATAGTTCACATCCTGCAACTTCTAAATACTTAGCTATCATGATCATTCTATTGAAGTGATCGAACACGTTATAATCCGTCTTCATCTTGCAAGTGGTGTACCTGTGCAACAACAATTGTATTCATGTTCCTTTTGGAAGCATAGTTTTTTTTAGAGGTTCCCTAATGCGTCCTAAACTTGTCATATTTTTCATCGCATCTTTAGTGTGATTTTCATTCATTTAATCTCTATTTGCATCATTTTACTTATGACTTCACTTCATTTTAAAATTTGGAGTTAGAGTCTACATATTTTTTGTGTTTTCATGTGTTTGGGGTACTTAGCAACATGGCGGGAGAAGACCACAAAAACCTGGAGTGAAATTGGCACAAAAAAGTTATAAAATAAATTTTCTCTAAAGATCACGACCGTGACAACCTGTGTCACGACCATGAAATCCGGTCATGACAAAAGTTGCACACCCGTGAAGATATGGACAAGGGACACATTTCGGTCATGGCCATGACAAACAATTCATGGCCCGTGACACAATATGAAAATAATGCACGTTTCAATCACAATCATGATTTTCAAATCACAGGCCGTGACATTTTCAGAAAAAAATCCTTCAGTTATGGCCATGGCATCTGAGTCACGGGGCGTGACGATGCCTTATGAAAATACCATTATTCTACGTGATAATTTTGTCAAGGGCCGTGACATTGGCCATATTAAAGTGAGTTCTTTGGTCACTCACGGTCGTGACATTTCTATCACGATCGTGACATTTGTATCACAGGCCGAGACAATCCTCAAAAATTTTTCTTTTTACGATTTTAAGGTATTTCAAGTTATTTTTCGAAGATCTGAGTCATTGATTCCACCCTATCTTTTTCAAGATGAAGTTTATAACTTGAGGACTCTTCCAACCTATAGTAAACTGTCAAAAATTTAATTGGATGATGCTTCAAACTTAGGAGAGCCTACATGCGGGGAAGAAGACGAAGTGCTGCTGAATTTTTGTGAGACGATTGTCGTGAAGGTGTTATTTTTCTGAATCAAAAATTATAAATCTTCTTCTTATTATTTTCTAAGGATGAACTAGCATGTATCTAATTTAGTTTTTTTTTTCTTTTGGAGAATTTTCATTGGAAAGGGAAACTGGATGAACCCTAAATTTTAATTCATTTTAATTTTTTCAATCTCTTATGTGTATGCATGTGGATCTTAATGCTTATAATAAATTTTATGAGATTTTGAATTGTGTTATCATCTTGGATAGGAATAGCATGTTCATAATTCTTGTTAATTTTTGAATTGCTCTTTGAAGTTTTATTCATTACATTGCATACCACATGCATATAGCATCCTATAGGAATATCATCGTGTGAGGTCTGTGTGCGCTAGAGAGGAATAATTCATAGTTTAGGAAATTTATTTTCAGGCATCTCATCATCCTATTATGTTAGATTGTCATCCTGGAGAGTAGCAGTCAATTTCTTAGATCCGGGATAGTTGGCTCGTTTTGGAAAGGAAGTGATAACTTTAGATAACCCTAGTCCTCCTAAGAATTGATAAGAAACTAAATTTTGATTAAAATATGTATAAAATTGGATTTACTCTCTATTACCTTTATTCATCCTGACCCAGTGCTTAATGTCAATCATAGATTATTTATCATATCTTTAATGTTTTCTTTTATTTTTATTTTATCTTATGAACAATCATTTTGTCCAACTCAATATACTCCTCTCAATAGTTTCTGAGATTAGATTAAGGTAGAATATAATCCTCGTGGGAATGATAACTTAACTCATCTTAAACTATTACTTAATAATGACTAGTGCACTTGCTAGTGAATTTTTAGGTCACATTAGCACTCATCATTCACAAAGCTCATAGGAGCTCTCATGTGTTTCAAACCCTAATGAGATTGTTCTCCATGTATATTAGTATGCTCATCGCCCTGCATCCTTTGTTCCTTGGTGTTGCGTGAGTCATCTTCCTCGATGGCACCTTCTGAAAGCATTGGTGAAGTGATATCTATATAGTCTTGTAGGTTGTCATGGACTAACCCATATTTGATTCTACGACTCCAAGTGTCGTAATCGGTGTCATTAAAATGATCCAATTTGACTAGTTCAAAGTAACAAACTTAGACATTTTGATTTCTAAACTAAAAAAATATTGTGAGTAAATGTAGTAACAAAATTTGTACGAAAATGTTATATATGTAAAAATAATATCTGAGTTGAATAAGTCAAAAATAGAAAAAAAATGTTTCAAACATTTGTTGAAGCTTGTTGTTATATTCACCAAGATTATTAATTTTGATTAGGGTAATATGTTTGTACTGCTCATCCTTTAGCTGTAATTTACAGCTTATCATGACAACCGTTGATCAAGTCATGGAAGGGAGAAAATAATCTTTGTCAACTGTTATCAACACAGTTAGACTTTCACCATCGTCAACGATGTAGCGGCAATGTCGTGAGGAGGCTGCTGATATGAGGTGAGCAATCGATATGAGGAGGTGAGAGCGCCACCCACGAGGTCTTTGATGACAGGCCCACACCAGAATATTTACATGTAATGTGAGGAGAAATGGGCTGCGCTGTAATATAAAGCGCTGCACAAATATTTTACCTATATATATATATAGCTTATGGATATACAACACACTTTTTCAGCTGTAAAATACAACAAAGTTTTTTGACGGTTGGATTTAATAAACATTCTTGATCTTTCCATCTATAGTTACTCTCTCTCTCTCTCTCTCTCTTCTCTCTTCTCTTTCTCCTCTTCATTCTTCCTCTATTCTTCTTCCTTTTTGTGGTTGTCGTCCCTTTCTTAATCTATGCTTTGCAACTTCTTTTCTCTTTCCTAATCTATGCTATGCAACTTCTGTTGGTCTTCATTGTGTTTTTATTATATTCACCATCTGCTAACAGTGCTCTGGTAACCATTTTTGTGCACCAGATTCTTTGGGTGGTCCAGATAGTTGGTCCTTTTTTTCTTAGATTCCTCTTGCTCTTTCGTGTTCATCAACCGGGTCCTTTTTTTTCCTTTGATAACCTCTAAAGACCTCGTGGGTGGCGCTCTCACTTCCTCATATGGATTGCTCACCTCATATCAACAGCCTCCTCACGACACTGCCGCTACGTCGTTGACGATGGTGAAAGTCTAACTGCGTTGATAACAATTGACAAAGATTATTTTCTCCCCTCCATGACTTGATCAACGGTTGTCATGATAAGTTGTAAATTACAACTAAAGGATGAGCAGTACAAACATATTACCCTATATATATATATTTATAAAATTTGTTTCAGAAGCATAAATAATAATAATGAATAAAAATATATTAGTGACTATTATTGTGACAATTTCAAAAATTAATCATAGAAATAAGTATATTCACACAAAAGATATTCCCACAACGATAATGTCAATATAACATAAATGAATAACGAACCAACAATATATGTATAATAATGATAGTTAATCTCAATAATGATAATCTAACGATAATCATATAACCATGATTCGAGAGATTATCAATGGTAACTGGAAATTTAATGGCAAGTTATTTAAATACCACGAAGACTATGATCACATGAAATAAATAAAAAGGCAAAAGAAATTAATGACTATATTAAATTGGACAACATCATTTCAGGATGATATAATGGCAGGATGATCTTTCGGGGATTAATTTCAAAATCTTATGAATTAATAATAATATAATAGAATGTTAAGTTTTAGGAATTAATAATAATTAGATAATCTTATTGTAACACCTTCAAAATGCACACATATGAATAAGTCTCACGTGAGCCTTTGTTAATGACTTGACGTTACATGGACCTTTAAGCATACTATGGACCCATTAAGCATTAACACAATCTTAGCAAGTTCGTAACAATATAATAGACATAATTAAATCGCAACGCAAAAATATTTAATATCATTAAACTCATGACAACAAAAACATAACTAAAATTATAATCCACTAATATATTGCCATGTAAAAGCGTAATCTAAAGTCATACCTAAGGGCCATATCATCATAAGAGCCTTAGATTCATTAGATTCATAATATAAAAAATAAGTTCAATATGTATACTAATTATTGACTTAAATAGCGTCTACTAGAACTACACATAACAATGTGCATACTAGGTCACTACGAGCAAACCGCCACCAAGCTCATCACTTATCATGATATGCATAGATTCAGAAGCAAGAGAAATGAGAACTCCCCAATAAAAGTATATACAGATCAACCTGCATCATGCAACATACACCTCATATGATAGCTATCACGCTTATTAACATAATCTTTAAGCAAAGATGAATTCAAAATTAACATAAGCATGAAGCATTTGCATAAAAAAGTAAATCATTGTATTTACACACATGAAATGTATAAGTGACTAAATATTATTATTTTCATAATAATTATTCTTTACAACTTCACGTCTTAATCATATGATTTATTTGACTCACATCATTAATATAATCATATGATTAGTTATTATCTTTATATGAAGAGTCTCAGATAAGAGTTCAGAGCGGACAAAGCTGTCACATGAGGGTTTGATGTATATTCGACGGTGATGAGGTCCCATTAGTTTCAAGAAGAATGGAATTTATATTTTTCAGTATTTCTTGTTTGATGCCTTTAGCTGAAACTAGATTCCTTATATTTCCCTCCCACGGCTTCTCTAGTATCATTAGATAATTAAGCACTAGTCGAGTTTTTCTTTAACTTACATAGTTCAATATATAAAAATAAAAAATATAAATTATATTTTCTTCATATGATTCTTTTTTTTGGGAAGATTTTTCCGAGTGATAACAATAAATGTCACAAGAAGGTCGTCACAGTTTGATATATAAACAAAGAACTTAAAGAGAAACTTGTATTAAAATTTCAGTAATTACAGAGTAATCTGAAAATTATTAATAAATATAAATAATGACATATTGGCAATTATTATTACTTTAAAAAATGTGTTTCATAAGTATAAATAATAATAATGAATAAAAATATATTAGTGACTATTATTGTGACAGTTTCAGAAATTAATCATAGAAATAATTATATTCACACAAAAAATATTCCCACAATGATAATGTCAATATAACATAAATGAATAATGAACCAACAATATATGTATAATAATGATAATCTAACGATAATCATATAATTATGATTCGAGAGATTATCAATGGTAACTGGCAATTTAATGGCAAGTTATTTAAATACCACGAAGACTGTGATCATAGGAAATAAATAAAAAGGCAAAAGAAATTAATGACTATATTAAATTGGACAACATCATTTCGGGATGATATAATGGCAGGATGATCTTTCGGGGATTAATTTCAAATTGATCTTATGAATTAATAATAATATAATAGAATGTTAAGTTTTACGAATTAATAATAATTAGATAATCTTATTGTAACACCTTCAAAATGCACACATATGAATGTCTCACGTGAGCCTTTGTTGACGATACATGGACCTTTAAGCATACTATGGATCCATTAAGCATTAACACAATCTAAGCAAGTTCGTAACAATATAATAGACATAATTAAATCGCAGCGCAAAAATATTTAATATCATTAAACTCATGACAACAAAATCATAACTAAAATTATAATCCACTAATATATTTCCATGTAAAAGCGTAATCTAAAGTCATACCTGTAGGGTCGGAAT
>LTAE01012154.1:0-14233 GCA_001647135.1 Pontederia paniculata | reverse complement strand
CCCCCCTCTTGGTGCCATCCAGATCCTACACACATATCTTTCTTGTGTCATGGTTTTTTACAATGATCACATATTATAGCGTAATCCCTCTTAGATTTGGAAGTTGAGTGATTTTGATATCTTGAGTCAAAAAAGGCTCCCTGAAGCATTTGTAACATGAGTTTTCTTCTTTTGCCTTTGCTCCTCTTCAATAATAAGAGAATAGACTTGATTCAAACTTGGCACTGGACTCATAAGTAAGATTTGAGACCTTGCATTACTGAAGTTATCATTTAAACCCATAAGAAATTTTTAAAGACTTTGCTGAGCTAGATAATCCATGAAATCTTTTAATTGATCCAAACAAGGAAGACTAGGCACCATGGACGATAAATCTTTCCAAAGCATCTTGAGTTTGGAGAAATAATCTGCAACCAACAATGAACCTTGACTTATAAAATGTATCTCACTTTGCAGAGTATAAATCCTCATATACCATTTACTTTATCAGACCCTTCTTTCAGGTCTTTTCGTACCGTAAATGCATCTTGTTTGTAGGTTACATTGCTAATTAATCCCTTTGCAACAGTATTTGTGATCCACGAAACAACAAGTGCATTACATCGCTTCCATTGGAAACGAAGTGCACTATAAAATTGATCCATAGTACAACTTCCATCTATGAAACCCTGTTTTGTTCTTCCCTAAGAAGGCATTATAGAAAGAACTACTCCATATTGAATAGTTGTTAGCATCAGTCAGTTGATAAGGTATGAATACTAATCCCTGAGAATCTGATGAATTTCATATACAAGGGACTAGTGATGTCAATAGTTGTGATCACAGAAGAGGCAGAAGAACCAGATTCGGAGGACATTTTCTCAAAAAAAAATACCAAGATCCAACACTACTTCAAGATCCAGAAATAAGCAAGTAGTACTACAACTACTCGATCTCACAAACCCAAATCAGCAAAACCGGTTCAAACGTAAAGAGATGAAGAAGATGACGAGATCTGACCAAACTTTTGATCTTCGATGGGGAGTAGATCTAGATCCTTGAAGTAGGCTTTGATACCTTGTCACAAACCAACGATGAACCGTTGATGCCTTCTGCAAAACTTCTGCAATCTGCTGCTTCAAGAACAAAAGAAGAACACAAAGAGAGAAGACAAGATATTTTGAGGGAAATCATTTTGATCTGATCATATCATTCATGAACTCTCCAATACAAGTTTACAAAATCCCCTTATGGTTTTATACTATCTGGTATAACAGTGAAAACTAAAAATCCGAAATCGTTACATATCAGCTACAACCAGTAACAAAAAAAAAAAAAACTAACTATGTAAGCAACACAACTAATTCTTTACAATTATCCCTTGGTGTTTGTAGTCGTGGATCATCGATCATCATACTGAAAAGAAAAAAAACAATAATCCCTCTTGATGGTGAGGATACAAGAGAAGAAAATAATATTTTTGAGAAAGAAGACAAAAATGTTATTCTTGAAGAGTAAAGAATCAATAACGGAGTAAGATTGTGAAAGAATCTCTCAAGGTTTTTGATAATATGATCATAAAAAATCACAATAATACAGTGATGTCGTTCATGTTGTTTATTCAATGTTTTTCTCAAAAAATACTTGTTTATTATTCCCATTAAAACATTCTTTTAACAAAATTAATTGTGACATAATGAATTGTTTACATGTTTCCAATTATTTCCTTTTCTTTCATATTTCTTTCTAGATTTTCTTAAAGTGATGTGTGATATATCTTCTTCATCACCTTAAAAAATATGAAAGGTACCAACATCTTTTATCCCTATCCATTATAAAAATACAGTTAGTTCTTTAAAATCATTAAAAAATTATTTTATTCTACAAGTAGTTCATCTTCATTATAATTAAAAGTAGTAATTTAATTCGATAATTCAAAGACATTTTTTAATAAGATTAGTGGAGACATACTGAATAAATAATGAATCAGTCCTCATTATTTAGTCACATTAAATATGATGCTTTTTCACTATAATTACTTTATGATTTTTATTTTATATTTTTTAACATCATTACCACCTATTACTTTAAGATAATTTCTTTCCCTTTGCCGAAGTAATTTTTGCATTAATAGTTACTACTTTTACCTAAGCACTTTTTTTTTCTAAATTGTGGCATATACTTCCTTTTTTAATATTATTACTCTATATATTTTTTTTTACATTATTACTAGATATTCTAAACTTTTATTGCATCCATCAAATTTCATGAGATATAATATCTCAAAAAAAATAGCAGTCTTTGTAAAATCAAGATATTTGTTGCATCATTCATAAATGGTGAAATGGTTACACGTAACTCCACCCTCTCCTCTCTCTCTCTCTCTCTCTCTCTCTCTCTCTCTCTCCCCACGTCTAACCTAGCCGCGAAAAGAGAAAATAAAAAGGAGGGTTTTTGAGCCACTGCCACATCGTCGTCTTATACCCATAAATTATATACTATTTAAAAGTTCTCGACGAGAGGAATGCATTCATATAAAATTTAGAGTGTTCCGCTCACCAAGAGGATAGATCAAGACTAAAAGGAGGATCAAGAAATAAAAGACCCTTTCCTATTCTCCAAGAAAAAGGCAGATGATTCATAACTAAAATAATGAAAAACATCATTTTAGATTTGATCTTGTATGTGTTTGATAATATTTAATTAGATCTTGCATGTGATCAAAATTTTAGGGCTTATAATCATTTCTAAGAGTTTGGATCTTTATTATATTATGAAAGTTTCATGTTTAAATTAATGAGATAAAATGTTAATAATGATATATTCATATCATTAGTTTTGTTCAGATTTTTTAGTCTTTGATTCGAATAAGTTTTGACTAAATTATACTCATTAAAAAATTACATTAATGCATAGATCTTGAAGTCTAATTTCAATAGAAATTAATTTCATCTCAATTTGAGGTATGTAGAAAATGCTATGTCTAAAATACTAACATTGTGTCACGCTATCTCAAGATATAGGTGTCCGACTTGTAAATTATATGATAAATTAAAATAGTGGAATTATGATATAAAATTTATAAAGCAACTACATAACTTCGTGAACTCGTATTAGAAAGTGGAGTTAACTGAAAAGGATAAGTCTACAAGGAGTTATAAATGTTTGAGATTCAAATGCCATAATCCTTGATATGAAATAGCCAAAAATGTTGTAGGATTTTCTAAGGATATAAAATATGAAAAAAAAAATAATATGTCAATCCTTTGAGAGCCTATTTTAAATGAAAATTGAAATTATTCTAATTGATCATCTATGGATTAAGTTATACATTTTATATTGAAACTATTAAAGATGTCCATGGCTAAAAAAACTATTATAAGTTAATTTTCATGATTTTGTATGTTCACGATTGTGGTGAATCATATTATTTATCTCTTAGCTCTTAAGAATAATTACATGAATAAGGTATGACATGTCTTCCGTGATCATTCCATATCCATATCAAATTTCATAATTTATACAATGATTACATGGCCCCTCATGTGGCATATATGATTTGATATCAAATTTTGGGTCACTCAATGCCCCTATTGAACTCCATACAAAAAATGATTTTATTATTATGTTACTATGTGATTCATATTTGATTTGAATGCTTTTATTTGATTTTATCTCTAGTTAACATGATCGATGACTCTACATGATTATTCGATCATTTTTATTTATGATCCTTCTATGAACCATTTTCAATAAGTTTGAAGCATTTATATGATGCTATTAATATCATAAGATCTTATATTAAGACCAATTATTAATTGTTCACATTAAGATGATATCTATATTATAACACTTTTTATGAACTTTGATCAGTATTTTGTTCATATCATAAACGATGTTTAAGTTATAAGATTTTATATATATGAATCTTTTATGATTCATCTCATTTATGATGATGTTAATATTATAAGACTTTATATGAATCCTGCTCATTACGTACATATTGATTGTTAAATTAGATGTGCTACCAACAATCCTAAAAGGTTAAGCCGATAAAAAGAGCAACATCTTTATATTTATATTCTTAACACTCCTCCTCACGTGTGGGCCGCCGACAACTTTGGTCTAACCCAAAGCCCAACACGTGGATAACTAAAGGAGGATATTAATTTTTAAATACGAGCAACGTCGAGATTTGAACTGATACCTCTGGCTCTGATACCGTGTTAAATTAGATGTGCTACCAACAATCCTAAAAGCTTAAGCCGATAGGAAGATCAACATCTTTATATTTATATTCTTAACAATAATTGATATTATGATGATGTTTATGTTATAAAATTTCACATGATCCTGACCATTATTGATTTAGTGTGATGATATATATGTCAATAGATTTCATATGAATCCTGACTTTTATTGGTTCACAATATGATACGTTCACAGTATGATACATATATTTTATAACTGACCATATGATGTATTATGCATTATATGTAAGATAAAGAACACAATATTTAATAAGAGGTCGTCATTGTGAGCTGATTGTCGGGAGCAAAGTAAAATTATATTTATGATGATGATGATGATGTCAAGGATTAGTAGTGTAATTGCAGTCAAACTATTTAGTCCCTCTTACGTATAGCATTCTTTTGATAACATTACTCGTGATATTATGAATGGTTTAAACATTTAAATCTCCAATCATTTTATTTCATTTTTTACTTCTTTTTGGATATTTTTATTTTGCGTGATAAATATAACTTAAACAACCTGCAAGGTACCAACTTTTATTATTCTTTCCATTATTGAAATATATTTCACTCTACCTAAACAATAAAGTTTTCTCATTTTATTCTAGATTTGTTTTTATAGTTGAAGATAATCATTTAGTTAGATAATTCAATGGCATTATTTTAGTTAGATTAGTAGATATATCTTGGATAAATAATGTCTCACTTCTCAATATATGATTCCATGCAATATGGTTCTTTTCCCGCATCATGACTTTCTATTCTCTATTTTCTTATCGTTATAACATCATTATTGCCTATTACTTTGTAAAGCAAAAATAGTTGATTTTCTTTCATCAAAATGATTTTATTATTAAATAATTTCTACTTTTTTACCATCGTCATTTGAAGCCTCGCTTTTTTTCTAAATGATCACACACACTATATACTTCCTTTTAGTACCATTATATTATTTTCTATTTCTTTTAACATCATTACTACTAGTTTAAATTTATGTTACATCCATCAAATTTTATGAAATACCATATCTTATGAAATATTGAACGACTTTATAAACTCAAGATATATTTTCCATCCATCCCAAAAAGGGAGAAATACAAAATTGTCTATTGTATTATTATATCGTGGAGGGCACCAACTTTTATTGAAGACATGGTAAAAAAAGAGTGTAAGGCATTTGTTAACATGGAAAACCATATCATAGAGAATATGAATGTGTATTGTCATTAAATTAATTATTTAAAGGTAGGAAATAAAATAGGGATAATTTTTACTCCAAAACTCAAGTACCATTTGATGTTACATAATTCCAATTGATTACAATTTGGGAGGCCTCACATTGAGAACATAAGCCCTAGGAGGAACTACATCAAAATTCCACTTTCATATTATTTCATATTTTTAACACTATCATCTTTGATAACTGAAATTCAATTCATGTATATTTTAAATAAATTAATTGTTTTAATTCAGTAACTTTCTTCATCTCTAAAAAAAAATAACTTTATTATGATAAAATTAATTGAAAAATATGGATGCTTTAAACATCTATGTCTCCAATTATTTTTCTCTTTCTTACTTGTTTCTAGATTTCTTTTACAATTAAGTGTGATATACCTTCTACATCATGTTGAACAACTTGAAAGTTTCATTATCCCTTTCCATTATTGTCTATACCAAAATAACAAAGTTGTGTTATTTTATTCAGCATCTGGTTCATATTCTTTATAATTGAAACCAGCTATTTAGCTTAGACAATTCAAGGGAATTCTTTTAATAAAATTAGAGGATATGTCAAGATAATGAACCGCTTATTTTTGTACATTTGCTTCTTAAATATTTGACCCCTCTCTTAATTGTTTTCTCTTTTTTTCTCAATGAAATTCCTTGTCTTCTTCTTTGTTTCTACTCATTCATATTTCTATATCTTTGTGAGTATGATGAACATATTAATACTTTACCATTAAAATTTAATTTAATTTTATAGAAAGGGGGATTCGGACTTGCGCACTAAAACAACCACTAAGTCATTATGTCACATTATATACCATATATGTCAAATCTTAGTGTCTACACATGCAAATGTGATTCTTGCATATCTGGAAGCAAAATAGTATTTCATATAAAAAAAACATATATGACATTTTTATGCTATTTCTATTGGAAATTCTTCCTCTATTCCTATATATGAATTAAATAATTTAAATCAATATCTTGTACAAAAAATAATAACAAGCAAAAGAGACATCAAATTTTACATGAAATATCAACCAACAATAAGGTAAATCACGGGACAATCACAGAATAATTTTATCATATCAAGAATGAATTATAATTCTTTCAGTTTTCGTTCAAACCCAAAATAATAATCTAATAAGAATAAATCAATAAATATTCTTGAAAAAAAATTAAATAATAAACAAGAATGATATCACCTAATTCTTGTGATTCTCTATGATCTCAATATCAAAAAAAATTTAAAGATCTTTCCAATGTGATTTTGTTCTTAATTCTTTGCTCTCAAATAAGAACCTTTCAGTTTTCCCAAGAGCCCTCTTATCAAAAGTGGTCAAAACCTTCGAGAAAGGGGCACTGTGAAATGGATCATCTTTGCATGGTCTTTGCTAGTGTCAGACTTGGTCTACTCTCAAGATCCCAAAGTTCGCAGTTAAGAAAAGCCTCTTCTTTAGAAATTTGATTATTGTCTCTAAATTCAATGACGTAGACACTTCTCCAGCTCCCACAAAAATTGTATGGAAGTCGTCCTCGGAGGGACTTCTCCTTTCTTGTCTTCCTTCCGACCAATCAGAGTCAGTTACTTTTTTTATTCTCAGGATCATTCATTGGCCTCTTGGATACCTTTCATACCTTGATGGGGCTCCTAGATTGTTATGCCTTTGATTGCTTGTTATTCCTAGTTTGACATGCAAAGACTAGAAACAACACCAACCGAAAAAAAAAATTATTTTTTCTCTATTCATATACCTAAACATCCTCTCTTTTTTTCCTTCTATTAGAAAAGAGAAGTCCTATTTATTTTAATTGGATGATATAATTCAACTCCAATTCAAACATGCACCTAAGTTGATTAGGTTTAATTTATCTTAAACCTATTTGAGCTTTTCATGGGCATAAAACTCAATAATCAACCCCTTCAGCCCATGAGAAGGAGATACTCCTTCAAGAATCACCACTTGATCTTCATGTCGGCCAGTCCAGCATCTCGTTCCAACTTTTCTCTTAGATTTATCTTTGTCTTCCCTTATTCAGTAATCACCGTATATTTAAAACTCGAATATCTAGTAGAAGAATAATTTTCTCTTGTAGATCTACGAGGTTGAGAAATTATCTACTCCCGTTGCTCTAAACCCTCTACATCTGTATCACCTGCATCCACCACTAGCCCATCACTCCTGAGTTCAATATGTAAATTATTATTGCTTTGTCCTTTTGATGTGATGAAGTTCGCCAATGTTTCAAATTCATTTATCACATCTCTACTTCTGATGATTTTCTTTTTCTCTAGATCCCATAATTTGTATTCAAACTCAACATCTTTATATTTCAGAAATATATATTCTTGAGGCTTGTCATTCAATTTGTGTCCTTGATCCTTTGATTCACGTGCAACAACTCTGCAACAAAAAACCTTCAAGTTAAATAAGAAATACTCTTACTAGTCCACACTTTCTCAAAAAACGTCAAAATTTAAAGGAACTAATGGAGATCTGTTGATCAGGTAGCATGTGCTATTCACAAGTTCACTCCAAAATGGCTTCGATAATTTAGTCATCCTTAGCATACATTTGACTTTATTCAAAATGGTTATGTTCATTCTTTTGGCAACACCATTATGCAATGGAGTTTTAGATGTTGTCTTCTCATGTCTAATGACATGCTTTGAGCAACGACTCCTAAACATCTGATAGCTATATTCACCACCATTATTTGTGCGAAGACATTTAATTTATTTTTCATCTCTCTTTTCACATGACATAAAAATTTTGAAAATTTTGAATTACCTGATCTTCTGTTTTTATAAAATAAATTCATAGTTTTCGTGAAGCATCATCAATAAAGATAACAAAATATCTTATTGCCACCTAAAAGAGTTATATGGGATCACACACATGAGAATTCAATGAACATAATATGTTTCTTTTCTTTTGAAACTCACACAAAAGACACTCTACTTTTCTTACCAAACATACATTTACCACAAGTATTCAGAGTCTTTTGGTAAGAGTAATGTAAGAATTTCTTATCAGAATCTGCAATCCTTTCTTATTTATGTCTTAATTTTTTCTGCCACAAATCTAATGAAGTGTCATCCTCCATTGCATTAATTGACTATCCAATCAAATTTATTTAAGTCTTGTAGAAGACACTTGATTTCTTTTCTTTAGTAATAACCATAGATCCCTTAATAAATTTCCACTTTGTCACCCGTATGGCCGTGATAGCCTTGTTGATCCAAAAGTCATGGAGAAATCATATTAAGACGCAAATTTCGGTATACGTCTCACATCATTAAGAATAAACTCACAATCAATATTCGTATGCATATATCTTTAATTCCTGCAATTATAAACTCAGTCTTATTACTTTTTATTGTGTCAAAATCACCAGTCTTGTACACACTGAATCATTCTTTTAAATGAATTGCATTATGTGAAGCACCTGAATCGAATATTCATTAATTGAAGAGTCTATGAAATTGCATTTTTTATTTCTATCTAAAATAACTATAAGATTACCATATGATGTAACTATAGCGATACTCTAGTTGTTTTTATGTATTGATTCTTCTCATTTTGTTGCTTCTTTCAATCTCTATAATTTTATTTTATATGACATTCCTTATCACAATGATAACACGAAAATCTTCCTTTAGATTATGATATATCACCATGACTCTTAGGACATCTTCTTTTATCTCTCCATGTTCTCTGTGACAAGATCTTGTGTGCAGTACCTGTTCTCATGTTCTTCCTCCTTGTTTCTTCATTGAACAAAGAATGTTTAACCATGGAAAGTGATACAACGCCATTAAAAGCAGAGATGCTAAGTGTTATCACCAAGTTTTTCCACGATTATGATAAGAAATTTAGGAGCACTAAACCTTGCATCTTATTATTAATAGCTTTGTTACTCCTAGTTGATTTATTGAATCTTAAAATTCACTTGAGTATTCGGTAATAGAATTTTCATCTTAAAATTTTAAGTTCACAAATTTTCTAATAACTTTTATTTTGGATTGTATTTCTTTCATGTAAGCCTTATAATTTTTTTCACATAACTTATGCATTTGTTTCTTGAGCAACATGATGAAAAACTCTCGCATAAGTAAATCACCTAATCATTCCAATAGCCTCCATGTGCATCTCTTTCTAACTATCAATAGTTTTTCCTGTTGGCATATTATCTCCTAATTCACCATGATAAAAAAAATTTAAAGTAGAGAATATTCTCCGTCCTTGCGATCAAAACTAAATAAGACGTTAGTTTGATCATCTCGTTGAAATAGTTTTCCTCCATTTAGTTCACATGAAAAAAGAAACGCCCAAATCAACCTCTCATACTAGTTGTTGGAAATTCTCCCTATATTCCTATATATGAATTAAATATCAAACCAATATCATGCGCATAAATAATATCAAATATAAAAACCCCTCTTACAAGAAGGTAAAATATTAAGAACGAATTGCAAATCCTTTCCAATTTTGGGAACAAAAGAGTAGTGCAGTTGCTCACCCATCAACTTGAGTATCGAGAGGTCTTAAGTTCGATTTTCAACAGTGTGACTTATGTATCCCTTTATTTTCAGCATTTTCTTTTCATGTATCATACCATGAAACTTCTTTTGATCGAAAAAAGTCTTTCACATTTTGCCTAAACTCGAAATAATAACGTAATGGAACTAAAAAGAATCTCATTGCCTTCTCAAAAGTCCTCTTTTCTTTTTTCTTATCCTCCAAGAAAAATCAATCTCCTCTTTTTTTTATGGAATCGAAAGACTAAAAACATGAAGAGAAAAAAAGTTCTCTTTTAATATGTCTTAGTCTCCTTTTTTTTCTCTTCTATTTTGTCTCTCTATAAAAAAAGAGAAATTATATTTAATTATTTCATTTGGATGATATAATTCAACTCCAACTCAAACGCCTAAATTGATTAGGTTTAATCTAGTTTAAACTTATTTGAGCCGTTGATGGGTTTAAAAAGCCAACAATTTCAAGCTAAACAAGTTTATCAATTTCTTTAAGTCATTTTTTTAGTTCTATCTTATTTTATATTTATGATAATATAAATAATAGTTTAATCAACAAGCTTATAATAAATCATATTTTTTGTATTAAATAATATCATTGATCTAAAATGATACGGAAAAGCGAAGGAGGTGAATTTGTTTACCAAACATTTGCACCTCCAATTTTCCACACCCATTAGACACACAAAATTCAATAACATACATCGTATATAAACTATAATATGTTAAAATCATAAGCAAATAATATATTAAGTAATATTATCAATAAAGAACAACTCAACTTGAATGCTTTTGGATCGAGTTACCCAGCCCATGAACACTTAACAAAGCAAGATGTTGGAACCTGACAGTTAATAATGGAATTATTAATTAGATTTTTGTATTGTATGTGAAAGATCACATTCTTACATCCGATGGCCTCAAAAATACCATGAAAACTTATCTATATGTTTGACATGCATCTACTAATTAACTCAAGTAAGGTTGCGCGTTGATCCATCCTTCTTTGTCGATGAATGATTTCTGGATGAAAGGTTCGAGTTCTTCCTGACTTAGTTCTTTCTCCCAGTTCACCCGTTTTGAAGTGTTTGATCCTGGTCCACTGCAATCGGACTCGGCAAATGTGATCTTGTACCTAATAAATAAATAAATTGAGTTAAGAGTCAGTGGATTAATTTGAACAATTGAGAGCTCAATTTATATTGATCAAACAAATCTTAAGATTTCAAAGTTATTTCTGCATTGACTCGTAATTAGGATAACGAAATAAAAGGCGAAGTAAATAAGATGAAAACAACTTTGATTAGGA
The DNA here is from genome assembly GCA_001647135.1 of Pontederia paniculata. Lineage (NCBI taxonomy): Eukaryota > Viridiplantae > Streptophyta > Magnoliopsida > Commelinales > Pontederiaceae > Pontederia > Pontederia paniculata. The sequence goes on along the minus strand of LTAE01012154.1, from coordinate 2,925 downwards.
AAGTTAATTAGGCGATTGCTTTTGTTTGATTATGAACGAGAAAAGAACTCATAATTCGAAAAAGGCAAGTGGAGAAATCCAAAATATTAGACACACACTCCCTGCTCATTGACTAACGGTTAAGTTCAAAATTTAAATTCACATGAAAAAAAATATAGGAACAAGACTCGACATGACCCTACTTTAAAGTAAAATAAATCATATTGATGACAACAAATTTAATTGTACAACGTGTCTTAGCATCTTATGGAGCTGAGTTTTATTTCATAATAATTAAAAAACTGATAAAATTTTAGCAATATATATATATAAATATGATAAAACTTAATTATTAACCAATCAGTTCTGGTCTAAATTGATAATTCAATATTAAAATTTCATAAGCTTATGGTTTTTCAATATTAAAATTTCATAAGAAACATATCCGAATTATTTTCAAAGATTTGATTAAGATTCGTAATTTGTTATCAATGTTCAGTTATGTCTAAATTAATAATTAATTCTTGTACATATATATTCAAAAAAGTTATTGATTTTTCTAGTATTGCTTTAGACCCTTTCCAATTGTAGGACGGGAAAAAGAAGGAAAAGCCAAAACAAAAGAAATGCAAAGTAGTATGTGTTATATTTGGCAAAGCATACGTACTCTTCATTAGTAGGAACATTCCAACTATACCACCCTTGTGGGACTATGATGTCGGACATGAATGTCTGGTAAAATATGACTCTTGCATAAACCCTCCACGGCCTGCCTAAATGTACCTTATGGCTCCCTGTGACGTTGCAATCCTTGAACACATATGCACTCGTGTCGTTCGCTGAGTTCCTTGAGTTTGCAGTTATGAATCCTGGAACAGATATGGCATCCACTTCCACGGTGGATATGGTGCATCCCTAATACGTACATATTCCATATACACATATATATCGTTAAGTTTAGTCAACTGGATAGATTCGATTGAAGTAAACCAAAATTGATTAAAATAATATTTTATAAATATAAAATATATGGCACAGTTAATACTATATAATATATTAAAAAAATAATAATAACCTGGTTAGATATAAAAGAAAAATATAAATACCTCGTACAGAGAAGTTGCATCTCCAAATATGAAATCAATTATGCCTTCAATGTAACAGTCTTTGTAATAATGTCGTCCATCTGCATCATAGAGCGTGTCCTGCACGCCGAAGAAGGTATAAGGCCGCCTTGTCACCCACTATTGCCGCCGCAACAGCTTGCTTTACTCCGGACGCTTTACCGTCGTATGTGTTCTACATAGAAATATATGTACTTACGTAAACATGCTTATTTAAGATTATAAAAGTAGATGAATGACGAACAATTCTAGTACGTTGATTTATATTCTTAGCAAAAAGTTTGAGAGATGGAGATTTGTGATTGGAACCTTGAACGCAATCCTTGAAGCAACAAAATTATCAGTATTGCAGGTGAACGTTGCGCAATTTGCCGTGGTGTGGCCGGCGGGGTCACCGTAGTAGTCGCCCCACTCGATCGACGTGTTCTCAGCCCCTTCCCCTTCGAGAAATATGTTGCCTTTGGTTCTACTGATGTTCACCTTCTCTCTGAAACAATACATTGATCAGAAAATTAACTGGATATGTGCATAAAAAGCATTCTTATTTGTCAAACTAAAAGAGCTACCAAACAATCTGGAAAAGAATAAAACGTTATTATCATTTATATTTTAACACCTTCAACGAGTGTATGTTAGCAATATATACATACATATGTATATGTGTATACAATATATATATATATTATATATATATATAGCGTCTTCACTACACACTCTCGGATGCTTATATGGTATCAAAAAAGTAAAATTACCTGTAGATCCCTGCTACAACGTGGATTTTTATCCATTCGGAATTATCATCAGGAACAGCGTTGATGGCATCCTGAATGGTCTTATAATCTGCACCCCCGTTGAGGTTCACAGTAATGACCTTCGAAATGGGAGCAGGAGCAGGAGCATACGTAGACAGTGCAAATGTTGTCCACATCAAGAACAGTAGAATTACTAACTGCGAATGAAGCATCTTGAACGTATTTTATTAGATGCAAAGATGATATGAAGGACGAAGGGAGCAAAGCAATATGTTGGGGATGAGAATACTGATCAAAATGACATTTATTTTTCGTTTATAAAACGGACGGACGTACGTGCATCTGAAATGCGTAATTAAGAGGTTTCAATGAGTTGATATATATAATTAAGAGGTTTCAATGAGTTGATATGTATAATTAAGAGGTTTCAATGAGTTGATAATTGCGATCTTCTAACTCAGGCAATGTAGATCGTGCCATGTGTGCAATACTTATGAAATGAGATCCACACATATCCACTCGTTTTCTAATGATGCATTCGGACGTCTTCCAAAAACACACAATAACACAAACCCTTTTTTTGAGGTAAAATGTGTTAGGTTTACATAAAATGTCAATTTCTAAAAAACGCACACACATATACACACATATAAAGATATAAAAGATCATGTAAAGTTTCATGAAAATATGATTTCCTTACAAAGCTAGTAAAAAAGTTATTTTTTTTATTCTTTTAGAAGTTCATATTTTCCTTTGAAAAACATTCCTTCTCACCAAAAAATGAGAAAAAAAATGTGTAGCGCACTCAAGGGCGGAGCCAAGGGGGTGCAAGGGTGTGCACTGGCACCCCTGGACTCCATTAAATAATTCATTTACTATTACTAATCATGAGTGATTGCTTGTGGAGATGGGTGAAGGTGCACTAGGTGAAGTATAAGGTTAGTGGTTTGAATCCGCAGCTCTACATATTTTTTCTTTTTTTTCCTCTTTTACTAGTTACCTTTTCCATTTTACATTCTTATTATTTATTTTTTACTTTTACTCAAACATCATTTAAAATACTCTTCCAT